>PVKS010000916.1:0-162055 GCA_004027875.1 Aplodontia rufa
CCATCCATCCATCCATCTATCCATCCATCAATCCATCCATCCATCTGTCTACCAATCTATCCATCCATCCATCCATCCATCGAGGCATGCATGCCAAATGAAATCTCTGGTTAGTGCTCAAACCAAGTTACAACAAAACTAGAAATTTTCAAAAGAAGTCAGCAACTGCCATCTCACCTCTTACCAAATGAATAGTTTTCCATCCCTCCTTCCAGCCCAACATGCTCCAGGGCTGCAGTCATGGAACGGTGCTCGTCTATTTATGTCATGTGAAATTGTACGGTGGCCTTTTCCATCACATGAAATCATTGTTATCCTTTTCAGTTTTTTCCAAAGTCCAGTTAACCTCATTGCTTTTTCCTGCTTGTGAAAAGGCATTATGTTCTTTTATCTTTTTTATTTTTATTAAGAATTAAATTATTGTACAATCAGAACTGCATATAAAGTAACAATATGATATGCATATATTCTTAAATCAGAATTACCCCCTATTACCTCTATCTGCTCCATCCCTCTCCCCTCCCCCACATGCCCTCTCCTCTCTTCTCCTCAATACATATCTATGATTGCTCTAGTTCATGTGTTGCTATGCCTCTGTTGGGTCTAATACACGATATTGACTACCTTTCACACAGGCCTGGGTTTTGCTCCAGCCTCCACAAATGAGGGAAAACATTTGACCCTTGACTCTCTGGGTTTGGCTAACTTCGCTCAGCATGATTTCTTCCACAGCCATCCATTTACCTTCAAGGACTGAAATTTCATTGTTTCTAATTGCTGAGTAGAACTCCATGGTACATATATACCATAGTTTTTTAATCCATTTATCTAGTGAGGGGCATTTGGGTTGCTTCCATTATTTAGCTATTGTAAATTGAGCTGCTATGAACATAGATTTTGCTGTGTTGCTGTCTTAATGCAGACAAAAAGAAAAACTCAATCCCTACTTCCCATCTTACTCTTCAAATAACCAAGTTAGCCTTTTGGTGAATATCCATTCAAACAAACCTCTTTGCATTGATGGGTTTGTTGATTTGCTCATTGTTTTGAACTTTATTGAACTTTCAGACGATTCTTAACCTTGAAATAAAGGTTTTCTTATTGCCAAGGTCAGGGGTTGCTGTGCTCTGAGTGTTTGTGTCCCTCTAAAATGATCCCCAATGTGATGGTATTGGCTGGGGTCTTTGGGAAGTGAT
This sequence comes from Aplodontia rufa, assembly GCA_004027875.1. NCBI lineage: Eukaryota > Metazoa > Chordata > Mammalia > Rodentia > Aplodontiidae > Aplodontia > Aplodontia rufa. The sequence continues at coordinate 1,197 of PVKS010000916.1, forward strand.
AAGGTTATGAGGTTAGAGACCTCATGAATGGGGTTTGTGGCCTTAATAAAAGGTCTCAGAGAGCTCCCTTGTCTCTTCTGCTTTGTGAGGACACATCTAGAAGACACTTACCATGAACCAGGAAGGAGGTCTTCTCCAGACACCTGAATCTGCAGAAGCCTTGAGCTTGAACTTCGCAGCCTCCAGAACCATGAGAAATAAGCCCCCCAGTGTGTGGTGTTAAGCAGATAATGACGAATTGTTGATTTGACAAGTAGAGAACAGAACTGTGAATGGGTATATACACCAAAAAAAAAGGAAGCCAGAATGGCAAGGAAGCTGCTAGATGGAGGGAATATTGGGGACGAACAATTTGGATCCAGAGGCTGCTAGAACACAGTACCACAGCCAGGTAGCTTAAGCAACAGAAATTTCCTCTCCCATAATCCTGGAGGCTAGAAGCTGGAAATCAAGATGACAGCAGGACCCTGGTCCTCTCAAGGCTCTGGGGAAGAATCTTTCTTGCTTCTTGCTGGCTTCTGATAGTTTCTAGCAACCCTAGTGTTCCATGGATCCCAGACACATGGCTGTGACCTCCATCTTCTTTATCTAGTGACATTCTCCCCTTCTTTTTGTGTCAATGTCCCAATTCCCCGATTATAAAGGCAGACCTCAGATTAGAGTCTTCTTTATTCCAGCATGATCCCATCTTAACTTGACCACATCTGCAAAAACCCTCTTTCTAAATAAGGTCACCTTCCTGGGTAACAGGGCTTGGGACTTTAACCTATCTTTTGGGGGAACCCAATTCAAAATAAAAAATAAAAATAAACAGGATCTTCCCAGGGTGACGGAGGAAGAGGATGGAGCAAGAATGGAGCATTGGGGACTCATTTTCTTTACTTGAAATGAAAGGAGCTGACCAGGATGAAGAAACCAAGATCCCGGGGCTGAGACAGGAGATGAGGAACTCACTTCCTGTAGCAATTCACGCCTGTGTTTTATTAACCTGCAAGTACTTTACGGAGCGGACCCTGGGATTCATCACCGAGCCTGGCTGTCCATCATCCCCACTGGGCCCCTTCCCCTCCAGCCTGCAGCTGGCAGCTGCTGTGTCGTCCCTACAGCCTGGCTGCAGCATCCTGTTGTCTACTCTTCACTAGGTTCTGACTAATTTCTTACAGTCGTCAGGCTGGCGGGAAGCATCGCTAATTCCCAAAGTCCTTCCATATGGTCGGTTCAAGCCCCCCATCTGCAGCGTGTGCGCATTTCCTCTGGTTTCAGCTTGCAGCGGGGCGGTGTTATCGGAAGCCTTCAGGAGCGTGGAGACCATCCAGATGTTTGGTTTTCTACTTCTCTGTTGTTTTGTTCAGTTTCCTGAAACCCCCTAGATTTGGTAACAAAGGCTGCATTTTCAGAGGTGGAATGAAGAGGGGTTCCAGAGAAGTAGGGAGATGCTTAAAGAAAACTTGAAGTCTCTCTGTTGCTACACATGAAGGTCAGAAAATCTGATTTTCTGGGCCTTGGCTGGAATCAGATCTGGGTATGATGGGCCAGCATGTGACCAAAATCAGCGTGATCATCATCCTTTGCCAGGTTGGATCTTCAAGAACGGGGACAGTTACAAAATAGCAGTCAGGCGGCTGAGAATAATGAGGTTTGTGCTCATTAACTTAGGTCCCAGGCAAAGCCCGACCACAGTCTGTTCTTGCTACGGCAGCCTCCACATAGTTGAGGGAATTATGACACTTCTCCAAAGGTTAGAAGTCACTCAGCCCTTGGCCCCCTGCCTCCTGACGCTGCCTGGAAACTTCAGTCTGCTCTCTTATCCTTACCGCTTAATTATCCATCCTCCTTGGATTCCTCTGCTGTGCCAACAGCCACTTCTGAGAAATACCTGGGACCAAGAACCCAACTACTAGAGCTCATCTTAAACCTAAAGCCGAAATAACAAGAATGCCTCCAGTCAGAAAGTTCCAGCTTGTGTGGGACTGACGGAGACCTGGCCTGGGCAGGACAGACACAGGGTCGGGCCAGTGGCACGGCAGAGATGGAATGTGGGGAAGGGGTGGCTGGAATTGTTTACCCAACCTCATCTCTTGCCATCAACTCATACCTATACTCCAACCATGGGACCAACTGGAAACTTTGTCACTTCTTCTCAATATCAGAGTGATATTGATAGAAAGCATTGGACCTAGTTTAAACTAGTGAGGGTCATAAAAGAGAGGGGCACTTAATAGCTCACATAATTCACAAGATAAAGCAGGCTCTGGTTCAGGCTCCATAGGATTCAGAGGCTCTCTTTGTCTCTGTTCCCAACCAGCATCTCTGTGACAGATGGGATTCCTCCGTAGAGCAGGGAAGTGGTTGCTCTCAGCCTGGCTTACATCTTTGCCTTAGCCGGCCACTCCTGTCTCCCAGAGCTGACCGACCGCATCCTCCAGAAGGACTGGCCCATGCTACACCAGAGGTTCAATCCTTACACCAGTTCCTGACCAGGGAAAGGTGGTGACTGATGTAAACAGACTTTCATAGGAAAGCAAATGCAAATCATTAAGAAAATCATACAGTTTAACTGGTATCAGAACAATTCAAGCCAAAACAACCATGAAATAAATACAGGGTAGCTTTGGGGAAAGGCCCTTATCCAACACATTGTTCAAAAACTGCAAAGTTGGCGAGGCTATAGTGAGATAGACATGCTCATGGGAAATTGGTGGAACGGACCTTAAAAAAAGGGAAATTTTTTTTTAGACTAACTTGTACCCTTTAATCCATTAATCCCACTGAGAATCTGCATTACAGGAGAATTTAAAATGTTGGCATTGATTTGCATGCAAATGCATACATGTGTGGAATATTGAAAGCAGCCCCACTTGATAATGTGGATGACTAGTTGCTTCATTGTGATGTGTTCCTCAATGGATTGTTACACAGCTATCAGAAACCACATATTTGATGATAAATTGGAGCAGGAGAAATGCTTATAATATTATGTGGCAAATTCTGAAATTGTAAGTAGCAGAAAGTGTGATGTCCGTTATGAGTTTAGATTGAGTATTCTATGTAGTAAAATAGGCCATTGGACAAAAATGTGCATATAAATATTATTAGGCATCTTCTTAGTTGTCAAATTGTGGGTACTTTGCTTACTTTCTTGTATATTCCAAGGGATTTTTTGGTACTGCTTTTAAAATCAGATAAAGACAGAAAATGGTTACATCACAAGTAGGTGCTTCTTTCTGCCGTGAATCTACGTTGGAAACACACACATGCACACACGCACACTCCCTTCCTTCTCTGGGCCATCTCTGTTGCTGTCCTTCCAAGACTGTAACCCTAACTGACCCACAGAGTGGCATGTGTATGACTGTCATTCCCTCGAGCACACCATGAACCAGACACAGGAAGAGGATGCTGCGGTCGGAGTGGCTTCCTTCACCTGAGTCATGACTTATCCAAGCAGACCTTGCTGTTGCCCTTGGCAGTGAGAGGGGAGATGCTCCTATATATTGTCCAGCCCTTCACAAATTCATTATGCACCTGCTCCTGTGCTGTGAGAGTATGAGGGCACCATGTTGAGAGTTGAGAAGTATCCACACCTGCAACACATTGTTTTCGTCTGTCTTCCAGTGGGGCCAATCTTTTCCCTTCGAGAGCTATTTTTAACTTACATTTGAATTATTTTAAAGAGACATGATTTATTTGAAGTTAAGGGTCTGACACCGGAACAGCCAAATGGATTGATCGTATATACCACGAGAAGTATAAACCTCATGGCTACAAAGAGGCTGATTTTTTTTTCATGTGACTTGGAAGTGAGAAATCCAGAAATAGTTTGACCCTTGACTGTGTGAATAAAACAATGCATAAATACACCAGGAGCCCTGTGATGAGGTAGAAAGCATATGGACTTGGAGCCAGATGACCCGAGTTCAAACGCAGCTCTCCCACCCCCAGTTTTGAGCTTTGGGGAAGTTCATAACTGGTCTGAGCTGCAGCATGCCCAACTATAAAATAGGGAAGTGGTTCAGACCTGCCCCAGTTCTGTGAGCCTGTGCCAGGATCCCGTCTCCGAGGAGCCTCGTGGAGAGCCTGGCATGCACTTGACCATTACGTTAATACTCTTGCTGCCTTCCAGGGGTTGCTATTTGGAAGGAACAAGATGTGTTTGATTTGAAATCTAGGGGTGGAAGCCCAGCTACAAGATGGTTGAGAGCCAGGCCCTGTCTCTCACCTGTCTTTTTGAACAAGTGGTTAATTTTTCTGAACCTCGGGTTGCATATCTGCAGAATTGAAGCTGATGGTGACAACACCCACTGTTAGGGCCGTTGATCCCCCATGCATTCAGCATAGTGCCCAGAACCTAGCAAAATCTTGGTCTGCCTACTGAATTATTTGCTGCATTTTCCACAATGGCCAAAGAAATAGATATTCGATGTAGGAGTTTTAGCAAACAGCCTAAAAAATCACAGGAGAAAGTATACGGATATATATTGTTTCTGGTCTTTATAGGTGAGCAGCTATGTTTAGTTGTGATCCTCATCCACTCACCCCCTCCCCACTCTGAGCTAAGAGTGCCCATGATCGGTGACCACAGCAGGTCATGCCCCCATGCTCCATCAAGCCTCCCTCGTGCTAACACTCTGGTGACCCCCTCTCTCGCAGATCCTTCAAGCCTGACTTCATCCTGGTCCGCCAGCACGCCTACAGCATGGCCCTGGGCGAAGACTACCGGAGCCTGGTCATCGGCCTCCAGTATGGAGGGCTGCCTGCTGTCAACTCACTCTACTCCGTCTACAACTTCTGCAGCAAGCCCTGGGTGGTAGGTGACAGCCCAGGCCTACCTGAAGGGAACACGGGACAATGGGTGGTCTCCCAGCCTTGGAATGGGCCCATTCACCAGCATGGAGGACTCAGATGGGAATGGACCCCACGTCTCCTCTTGGGAATGCTGCCTCACAAGTATCATGCAATAGCGTATTATATCAGTCATAAAGAGACACCTTGCTGTTTCAGCATTCTATCCTCATCTCACTGCTGTTGACAGCCGGTGTCATTTAGTGAGCACTTGCAATAGAACAGAAACCATGCTAGCTGGTAAGGAACCCACCCAAGGTCACGTGGCCAGGCGGTGGTGAAACCAGAACCTGAAGTCATCGCTCCAGCCCAGGAGACTTGATTTCTTCCCCAGGAGACTTGATTTCTCCCGTTATTCATTAGTTTTATTCATTCACTTGATTTGTTTGAGCTTCCATCCAAAGCTTACTAATAAGAACATCCTTTCCCCAAATAGCCAGCCCTCCACTCCCTCAAATACTCCAATCCCTTACTCTGCTTTTATCTTTTCTCCCAGTTCTGATCAGCATCTAGAATGATATCCACCCATTTATGAATTTTCTGTCCCTCACTAGAAGGAATTTGGTTTTACAATAAATAGTGTATTGAGTGCATACTATGTTCCAAGTGTAGTTCTAAGTCCTAGGAACACAGCAGTGAATGAATCAGACCCAAATTCTGTCCCGTGGATCTTCTGCAGTGGCTACAGCACATGCAGGACATTGATAAATTTGTCACATATGTGATATGTCCTATGGAAAGTACCAAGGGGGAGATAAAGAAGGGAGAGAGGACAGGAAATGTGGAGGCTGTGTATGCAGAACATGCTCTGTGCACCTTGTGGCTGTCTGGTCTACCCTGTTCTGCTGTCCCTCTGTGATCACATGGTGGTGTGGGGCAGTGGTTGAGAGGCGGGGGCTCTGGGGCCAGGCTGCCTAAGTCCAGGTCTCTCCACTTCTGAGCTGTGCACCCTTGAGCAAACCTCCTTGACCTGAACTTAGCTTCCTTCTTTGGAAAGTGGTGATAACAGTAGAGCCTTCCTGGTCTGGTTTGAGTTAATTCATGTGAACTGCTTGTACAGTGGCTGACACAATACACACTCAATTAATGATGACAATTATCGTTGTCCATCGTGTCTGCAATAAGCCTATGCTGAGCTGTCACTCAATATTTATTAAAGGATGCCATGAGTTAGTTGAGTAGATGTGGTCTTTACCCCCTAACCATGACCCAGGTCTCCTCCTCAGTCTGCCCTAACTGAGCCTCTTGGTTTAGTGCTCAACGGTGCCTCTTTAGGAAAGGTTCTGGAATGGCCTGAGCCCATCTGCCTTCTTTTTCCACCTAGTTATCACGATGGTCACAGCATGAGTTGACTGGCACTCACTGTGAACTGTACGGAGCCCCCTTGTGCAGATCATGTTTTATCTTCAGAACTGCCCTGACAAGTAGCTATTGCTAATCTCCCCATTACACAGACAAGGAAACCAAAGCCCCCATCACTGGTAGTAACTAGTGGCCTCTCCAAAACTCGTGTGCTTGGTTGTGGACTTACTCTCCCTCTCTTGACTCCAGCTCCCTTATCTGGAACTGGGGAGACCCCCTACCCAATGTCACTCCCCCTGTTTCTGAGGTCCCCCAGGCCCTCCAAGTTGACTCCAGTTTGTGCTGCACCTGCAGGCGTCTGCACACCAATCCTGGGCTGAAGCAGAAAGTTCCTGTGCTGCCCTGTTGTCTCTTTTCGGATTTAGCACTGAGTTACCCCCAAGCCAGCCTGCATAAGGCTTGCCCGCCACCACCACTGGGCTCCTGCATTCAGCCACAGATTGCAGCTCATTCTTTCTTTTTGATTGGAATCTAAGTTGTTCTTCCCTGCTTGTGTTCACCTGTGGCTCTCCTTCACCTTTTAGGTGGATTCTAAGCACCTTGATGTGGCTTCAGGTGTCCTGGTGGCCTTTGGTGAACCACCCTGAAGCCTCTTCTCATACCCAAGGCCACGGCCATGTAGCCTGCCAGGGTCTCCAGCACATACACACTGGCCTCACTGCAACCCAGAATTCCCTTACCCGTTTTACACCGTCAGCTCCAGGGACCCTTCCTGAAGCCCACTCTGACTGGCTTCCAGGTCACACAGCCCCCTTGCTTGACTCCAGCAAGACATCAGCATCTCAGTCTGTCCCCACAGGTTTAGTTTGTTGCCCTAATAATCAAGCACAAAGCTGGCACAGAGACTGAGTGGAGCTGGAGCTGACCCTCTTGCTCTGGAGACAGAAATTAATCTAGTCAACAAGGAAGCATACGGGCAGGAGGGCAGGCGGTGGGAAGGGACCTGGCCTGAGCTGTAAGAAACGAGTGGGGTTGTAAAAGCAGAGAAAATATGCGTCAATAATGACACCTAAGATTCCAGGGCTTCCATGTGTCCTTAACGACATTGCAACAGGGTAGGATCCCTCATTACCTCTGGTTTACAGTTGAGGAAACGGAAGTGGAGAAACCTATGGTGAGCTCTCAACTTACCCAGATAGTCAATGACAGACCCAAATTCTGAACCCCGCAATGTGGGATCCGGTGTGTGCCCCATAAACTACCCTGCAGGGCTGCCTCCCTGGAAAGAAAGTCATTGCAAGCACGGATGATGTGAACTGCTGCAGGTTGTGCTGTGGGCCTTGTGTGAAATGCCGAGGGTGTAGCAAGTGCTCACTAAATGTGGCTGGCCTTCCCCAGAGTCCTGCCTACTTCCCTTTCTGGCTCTTGGGCAGGAATGGAGGGGTCAATGCAGTTTGTAATGGAGGGCTGTCAAGAAAGCTGGCCTTTATCTAGAGGTGGGGAGCAGCTACTGGATGTGAGCCCCAGGCAGACAGATGCTTAAAGCCCAGGACTCAGGGTGGTTTCACCGTAGTAGGTAATAACGGCCGACTGATGTTCTCTCCCCTTCTATCCTAGTTCTCTCAACTCATTAAGATCTTCCATTCCCTGGGCCCAGAGAAGTTCCCTCTTGTGGAGCAAACATTCTTCCCCAACCATAAACCAATGGTGAGTCATCGTTTCTACTGTTTCCTTTTGTGATGTGGTGCAAATACAGCTACCTATGGCCTCGGTGTCTTTGAACAGAGAAGCTGGGCTCAGGGATCACTCTTGATCACCTGGACTCTGAGAAAGAGCTGCAGGGTCCTATGGGAATGTCTTGCTTTCCTAGGGGAAGAGTCATTTGTCCAGGGGGACATGTAGGCCATGGGGCACGTGACAAGGTGTCAGCATTCCTTGAGGCTTTGGGAATGGTCAAGTCAGGGGACAACTTGAGCTGGCATGTTGAAGCCAGAGGCTGAGGATAAGGGAAAAAGATGTTCCCATGATGCTGACTTCACTAGAGCCCTTGCCAGGACCTGGTTTCAACTCTTGTTTTAATAAAAATGGTAATATTTTATTTGCATTGATTATTGAAAGGTGATGTCCTTGTGTGTTCTCTTTGTTTTCCAACTTTTGGTTGTGCCTGAGGTTATCTCTGGAAGCAGTTGGGGGCTTGGCTCAGAGCGCCTGGTTTCTCCTCCCGTGTGGAAAGCCCGGGTGGTGGAGGTTACTGTCGTTATGAGCAGGGCAGTGAGTTCTCTATCCACAGCTCAGAGTTCAGTGGGGAGCTCTGGGCAGCAGGAAGCTGCCTGAGATGTACCTGCTTGCATGGCCGGTGGTCTTCTTAAACTCGTCGACAGAGTGCAAGGCTATGGCCCTGAACTTGGCCTTGTGGGGAAAACTATTTTTGATGAACAAGATAATGAATAGTGTATCTTGTAGTCCCTGAGGACTGTGGCCTGATTGTAGGTTGCGGAGCTGGACAACCCTGTTCAGGGACCCTGCCAGGAAGAACTGTACACTCCAGGTGGGAGCAATTCAACCAGGTGGAAGTTTCCCACTGATTTCCTTTCCTTCCATCTAATCCAGCAAGAATCAGAGAATCTGGGGTGTGCCTAAGAAGGACACATGAAACCCTCGGTTTCCAACAAAGTGTGGAAATTCCAGGTTTATCTTCAAACCAGCCTGAGTTCGAATCCCACTTTTATGTTCATACCAGAACTTGGATGGTGATTTAATCTATGTCCTTGGTTGTCTGTGACTAAAAGCCATGGGTCGTGAACAAGCCTCATGGGGTTGTTGAGATTTCATGTGATTGTGTGTACAGATCCTATGCAGGAGATGTCCTAGGTGGTCAGAGTAGAGCCGGTACCTTTCAGTTAGGGGCTGAAGCTATACCTGGAACACAGTCAAGGGGGGATGACAGCCGGGTCAGTGGTCTGCAGCCAGGCAGCCTCCTGAGGGTGACAGCCAACCCCATGTTATTCCCAACCAGGCTGAACTGCCCTCGGAATTTCCAGGAGGCCACTGATACCCAGGACTGGCTGCTGTTTGCAGGCCTTCCTTCCCCTCCTCCTCCAACTGTGTATGTTGCAGGGCTGTGATGATCCTTAGCACGAAAACTAGGCAGGCTGAGCCAGAGGCCCAGCATGGAGATACCCGTAACACCCATGTGTGATCGGAGGGACACCCAGATGCTGCGGAACCAGGGACAACTCCAGCCATAGAAGGAGCAAAGCCAAAGCAGGGCCAGCAGCCCCAAGGGAATCAAAATTCCTGAAATTCCTCCTGCCCGGGGAAAAGTCTGGGCAGGGTGCATACAGCCCCGGGAGGAGGGCAGGCAGGACAGACTTCCAGGGTGCCCCATGTCTGTATGACCCCCAAATGCAGACAGTAACCAAAAAGGCCAGAGACAGCAGGTGTGTGATAGAAATAAAACCACTTTACTGTTTAGAATAAAGGACACACTATAAAAAGTGAACATTATGCAACATTACAAGACAATATACATTCACGGAATATAAAATTCATAAATAACATGGAGGAAAACTGTAAACAGTGCTACAAAATTTAGCAACAAATACATTCCTTCCAGACAGGGTTTTTGTTTTTTGATTTTTTCCTCTGGTTGGTTTCTCTCCGTCGTTTCTGGGTTTCAGCGCAGCAGACTGGCTAAAGGGAAAGGTGGTGGCACCAGAGGATGTAAGGCGCCCCTGCCCCAAAGCATGGCACAGCCCACGTTTCTCACCCCCAAAGAGCCAGTGAGGAAGTTGTTGATAGCCACCTCCCCTGTGTCCCCCTATTTTGTTGTGCTTTTGACAGTAGGTTTTAATCATGTTTCTCTTTGATACAAATGCTCATTTTATTTCTTACTTTAGGTAGGCAGGAGCTAAGCACTTGGGTGCTATATTGGGGCAAACCACATTGCCAGTGGTCACATACAACACGAAGGGCAAGGACGGAGGTGGGGAAGGGAACTGACTCCTGGCCCCAGATCTCCCAGACAGAACTATGCCAATGGCACAGTGCTCACAGGCTGTAGCTCAGCGGCCAGCAGGCAGGGCTGGGGACATGGGAGGTCAAGAACAGTGATCTTCCAGCACCCCTGCCCTGGCCATAACAGAGTGCTGGCCTGGGAGGCAAAAGCCTGGGCTTCCTTGATGGGGAGGCAGAAGATATGCCCAGAGGAGGCAAAGAGAAGTTGGAATCTCAGTTCCCGAGGCCCTGGATCTTGGGGAGAAATCATGGGTTCCCTACCGGGTGGGAGAAAGGGCTTGAGGGGAGAGGGAATGGGCATTGGTAGAGGATGACCCAGGGCCAGTTGATAAAGAACAAGGCATGAATGTACTTTCCTTCTCTGTCTCACTCAGGGAATCCCTAGGACTCCAACAGGACTGAGACTGGAGGAACAGCCCCGTCTAGTTACCCTGTTTGCCAATCTAGCTGCCTGCCCAAGCAGAAGTATTTTACCCTCAATTCCACTGTAGAATTTGATTCAGGAAAATGGCGGCATGTGGGTTTCAATTTTTTTTTCTTAGACACAATGTACACATATTGCAGGCTACACACGACACAAGATTTAGCAAAATAAAACATTCATGATATGATTGAAATACAGAAGTGTCTCAGCTACATAAATGACTTTAAATTATACAGTAAGTGAACAGGTGAAATAAACAAAGCTATAGCTTATAAAAAGCTCAAAAACCGCCCTCTAACAACATCACTTTGCAAAAAAAGGCCTTTGCCCAGGACCTCCCCACCGGGGCCTCGCACATGGGGCTATGGTTTTGCCGACTTATTTACTCTGCAGTAAAACTTCAGGTGCTCCAAGATCAGATCTCACCTCAAGTCCCTTCTTATGTGAGTGGGCATGATCACACCACGGACCATGGATGGCCAGATGCCTCCCAGAACAGACGCTGACATCCACTTGTTGGGGGACACTTGTGCACGTTGGGCGGGCACCTCCTTCTTGTGAGACTGAGGTTGAAACAGACACTCCCATACACCGTCTGTGGCTCACCTCTTCGAAATCGCTGGCCCTTGGCTCCTTCTGCTCACACCACCCCACAGAGACAGCCAAGCCTCCTGCTTCCCCCTTGGCAAACAGTCTGACCACAAGGGGAAGGTTTCAAGGTCATGAAATGGATCCCAAGAAACCCAACACCAGTGTCGCCGTCCCCACTCCTGCCTGGGTATTCGTGTGTGTGTGTGTGTGACACTACACCTTGCTGTGTACTCCTGTTTGCTTTTCTTTGTTACAATTGGCAGCTCTGCTTCCTAAAGTGGAATGAACTGAAGATGCAAATACTAATAGATGATAAATACCCATAATCTGAAAAAACGGGACAGAGAGCAATCATGTTAAATGTCACCATCCTACCATCGTCTCCCGCTCTGTAAAATATACATTATCACCTACTCTCAGCATCTCACTTTTGACACTAAAATTTAAAATAATTTTATTTAATAGGAGAATTTATATTATAGTTTTATTTCAAAAAACACAACAAAAACCCTACAGCTGATTGCAGAGTCGGGCTTCCCCAGTGACCACCCACTTTATCTCCATGAGGTGAGGACCTGAGCAGGTAGCATTTACCCATCAGTGAGCTGGGGAAGATCAAACTGTCCCCAATCCCAGAAGAGGTGGCCACCTAGCTGAGGCCAGGCACTCTGCAGCTTTCCCGAGGCTCCTGACCCACAGAAACTCAACTGCCACCTGCCAGGCCAGTGACAGCCCCCAAACATGAAGCAGAAGGAAAAAGGGAGGGACAGAGGTCAGACGACCCCAGTTATAGGGAAAAGAGGGTGCGGAAGGTGTTCAGGATTTCAAATTTTAATTAAAATGAAAAAAAGTCAACTTGGAATGTCATGATTTTCTTCAAACAAGCAACAACAACAAAATAGAAGAGATTAAACTATTGGCGTATTTAACAGCATTGAATAGAATTCTGTGTCCTGTAAAAAATTAGCTTATGTCCCCATGTGGGTATATGCAAATGTGTATACAATCACATCCCCCTAGGTGAGCTAAACACTACTTTGGAAATAGTAATCGCTACCCAAATCTACATGGCTATATCTGTGGATAGTGTAAGGTGTGTGTATTTCTCCAATTTACATAAAGGCAAGCTCCAGGCCAGACCTCCCAGAGAGTTTTCCAGGACATCTTGAGGGAGATGGGGAGAGGAAGGACATTCATCTCAGTCTTTCACCTGAGCTTGTGCACAAGGAAGCACGTCGCCTCCTGACTGCAGGCAGATGTATCGGTTGTCACCATCTAAGAAAGCTCTGTTAATTTGGCCTGGCTGCTTGCTCTAGACACAGAAACATCTAGTCAACCCAAGCGTCACTGGGCTGGGGGGACTGTGTATGCCATATCATCTGAGACCCTCTCCTGCCGTCTGTTCCTTCCCTCCCACACTCCAGCACACAGACTCAACAGACGGTCAGGCTGCGATGTGCAGGAGCGCGTCCTCTGGGTATCAGAACCTCTGCGCACCCCAAGTCTGTCTGCGGCTACCCTTGACTGATTTAGAAATAGCCAGCCTTTCAGCAACTTCCTTGTCTGTGTCCTTTATGTACTGGGTAGAGAGAGGGCACAGGGAGGAAGGTGTGCAGATGGTCAAGAGGAACAGAAGAAAGAGGAGTAGGGATTACAATGCCCGAATGGGATACGTTTTTCGATTCTGTTTTCCTACAAAAATAGAGATTATCTAACATGAAGAAGAGGAGAAAACACTCCTCTTTCTGGCATGGACCAGAAATTCCCAGGTGGAGATGGGTGATGTAAAAACCAAAAAGAAGGGATGGGGAAGCCAGGAGGATAGTCCAAATCAACTCCATAGACAGCACAGGTGTTTAAGTGTTCGAAGTGCTAAATTTGCGAGAAAACAGGCACTAATTTCATTGTCATCATCTGGGAAGAGTTAGTGTCCGAGGGAAGCTCAGCGGGAAGGGAGGGAGGTGAGGTGGGCGGGGTCTGGGCTCAGGGGTCTGTGGCGTTGATGATGCTTTTGTCCGGGGGGGCCCACCCTCGGTACCAGCTGCAGTAGCCACCCTTCTGCCGGATGCAGGCATAGTGTTTGGATTGGTAGCCAGGGTAGCCAAAATTGGAGAGCATGTCGGTCCAGAGACACTCGTTCTTGGAGGTCACAAAGCAAGGCAGGTAGTAGCAGGACTTGATCTGCAATAAGATCCAACTAGCAGTTAGTGGACGGGCCGGGTGCTGCCCCGAGGCTTGGTTCAGAACCAAGGGCCACTGCAGGGGATGCCCAAACACGTCAGTCCTTCAGTAATAACGTAAGTAAAGCTAGCTCACATTTATTGATGACCTACTATGTACCAGATATTGCACTTCTATGTCATTCCCTCTAATTCCCATTACGGTCTAGTTCCCTTTTACAGATAAGAAATAGAGATGCGGAGAGGTTAAGTAACTTGCTCCAGGTCACGCAGCAAGTAAGATTAGATTATAAGGAGAGGAGCTCTCAGCTATTCCAGAGAACTGAGGAATTAGAAAGATTAAAGCACAAACTTTGGATTCCAGCTGCCCGAGGCTGGAAAAGAGACTCAGCAGGTTGTGTGACCTGGGCTAGTTACTTAAGCTCTATTTCCTCATCTATAAAATGGGGATAATAGCCATTAAAACCACACAGGGTTGTTCTGAGGATTGAGGGAGGGAGTGGCCCGGCTGCCTCCCCCATCAGGCAGGCAGCCTTGGTGCCATGCTTGTGTTGGCTGCTGGACCAGTGGCCCTTCTGCAACCATGGCTATCAGCACTCCCGAGCCCACCTGCCCACCTGGGGTAGAGGCTGGCTGGGCAGCTGCCAAAGTGAGCCCACAGGGACTGCTTGGCACCACCTGCCAGCACAAGACTCCCATACCTGACACAGCCTTGAACTGCTGGGAGGGGTTGGGGGATGCTGGAGAGCCCTTGAACCCTGTAGCCCCAAGTGGGCAGGTGCAAGCAGCAGATCGAGCAGCCGGGCACTCTTTCCTCACCTAACTCATGACCCAGCTGGGAAGTAGCATTTCTCAATGCCCTGTGCCCTGGCTGACGCTCACGCCATTCCTGGCTGGGGCCCAGAGCGATAGGAGCCGATGCTCCTGGGCTGCGGCCAACGTCCTCCCTGCCCAGCGCGTACCTTACAGTTGCACCCCAGGTGGTAGCGATAGTTCAGCCCCTTGCGCTGGGACAGGGTGAGCTGGTCCCACCTCTCCACAAAGTTGCACAGCCCTGTGTACACCTTGCCATCATAGACGCGGCCTAGTGGAGGAAAGGGCGAGAGAGGAGAGCTGTTTGGTCCCAAAGAGCCCAGCCAGAGGGAGGGAATCTGCACTACTGTGCCCCCGCTGTGGCCAGGCACCATGCTAGGTACCTGTCAAACCCACGATTCCATTTCATCTTCCCCAACCCCTTTCAGGATGAACTGTGGCCCACTTGCTAGACGCTACCGGAGCCAGAGAGGTCCAGCAACTTGCCAACAGTACCAAACCCAGAGGTCCCGGCGCAAGGCCTGGAGATCAACTCTCCCCCACCCTCCTGACGGCTTTGTTTTTGTGTTTATTTTTTTCTTTACTATACTGGCTGCCTAAAGGTGACAACCTTCAGACTTGGGCCTGATAGGTTGACTGCGAGGTGGAGTCGAACGGAATTTGCATTCATGGTTAAGCTAAGAAACTAGAAATCTAGAGGGTCCGTGGTGGACCTGAAACCTGGCCTCACTATAGGAGCCTCCAAAGGCCCAGTCCAAACTGTCCAGCTACTTTGCACCCAACATGGGAGACTCCTCCCAATCATGGGCACTGGATTAATGTCCTTAAGACATTAGTCAAGCCAACTCCGCAGACCCTGGCCTCGGCGCTCCTGTGGCTGTTACCTGTCAGCAGGTACTGGTACTTGTTGACCTCCAGCTTAAGGCCACAGAGGCTTTCAGAGGCTTCTGTGTGGATGTACTGAACATGGGGCATCTTGGTGAAGCCTCGGTACATCTGTGGGCAGAAGGAACATCATGAGAACAGGCCCAGGGCCCAGAAAGCACACTGTCATTTGGTCTAAGGGAATCGGGTCCCCCTGTGCAGCCATCAAGTGGCTGGTCATGGACCTACCCACCCAGGACCCCCCTCACCCCAGAAGAGGCCGCCTGTCCTCTTTTCTGAGCTAGGTTTGTGCCTTCCCTATGCTTTTATTCTTCTGATCATCTGGCAAGGACATTAGGATACTTCATTCCACATGAACCATATAAATATGTATATAAAATGCAAAGATTTTTAACTACGCGTGTAATGATTTTTAAGTGGAACCATATGAAACTGCTGACACAGCCATTTTTATCTACGACGTAGTCTAATAGAGAGGCTCTCAACTGGAGGTGCTGCTGCCCACCCTCCACTCCCACCCTGACCAGGAAGCATGTGGGATGCTTGGCAATGTCTGGGAGATATGTTTGGTTGTCAGGAGGGGACGGACAGGACAATCCCCAGAACAAAGAGTCACCGGTACTGAGGTTAGGAGTCTGCTGTAGCGTTAACTCATCAGCCCCTACAAGGAGCGCAAGCCATAGGCAGGGTAGTCTAGGCAGGGGAATGCAGCCTGCGCTCTTAACCATCGCCCTATGCGGTCTTCCCCACAGCCTCGGTAGCTTAGGACCTACGGCCTTTCCTGCAGCAAATGCCATTTCCAAGTGTGTGCTGAGAGATCTGGGGACCGTAGCAGAGGCCAAATGCACTCTGTGACTGTGGTTGAGTCCATAAGCATCATGCAGGCCCCATTCTGCCCAGGCATTATCTGTGAGAGCTGGGGAGGGTAGGATGGGCACTCAGGCTTGGCCGGATCCCATTATCCCTCCAGGTCTCAGAGTGCACAGGCACTCAAAAGCTTGTGGTCTCTGGGCCCATCCCAAGGGTTTACAATAGAACAATGTCCCCACTTTAGTCTCTGGCATGCGTTACTAATTTACTTATGATAATTAATACAAAGCCAGACATCATCTCATTGGTGTTTCATAAATGCCTGCATTCGGTCTGATGGGCTGATTCTCCTCCTTGTCTTCTCTTAAGCCATGACTGGCGGGTGTGGGTAGGAGGTCACAAGGACCTTACCATCATAAAGCCATCCAATGCACCTAGGGAGTTTGGGAACCCCTCTGCCTTGTTTAAGGAATGCGCTGTTCCAAAGGACTCAGAAGTCTCCTTTCCAGACCTCTCTTCTCCCCCGAGGCTTGTCAAGTGCATAAGGAAATGCACCAGAGGCTTTGAGAAGTGCTGTCAACACTGGGGGTTCAATTGCACCACAAGGGGTAGGGAGGTGTCAGGCCAGGATGGCACTGTGCTCCATGGTGGTTGGTACCTGGCTGACTTTGAAAGGAACCGTTTCTTCAGTGTGCTGCTGCTTCAGCAACTTACTCCGGTACAGGTGAAGAGTTTGGATGAATGTCTGGACTAAGCGCTTGCTTAGGTCTTTTGGTACCAGCCTGTTGGAACCTCAGTTTACTCTGTCTTTCTCCTTCACTGCCCCTCTGCATTATGTATGGGTGGAGATTCAGGTCCCTGTTGAGGCTCCGGACTTGATCTGCTCAGTAAGAATTTGACTCACTGAAATCAGCTGGGGCTCCCTGCTGCTTTAAGTCTAAAGGAGCCTGTAATTTAGCATTCTTCCTAGGGCTTGCACACAGGAAGCTGTTGATATGGTACAGATCACAGTGCTGCATGCTGGGAGTGGATTCTGAACAATGTGATAAAGGTGGCCTCTACTCATTGTCTTCCCTTTATAATCACCATCTAGCTAATCAGATCTCCAAAGTGTCATTATGTTTGGAATCATAGATATTGAGAATCAATTTGACAAATTTAACGGGCTTAGGTTTATAATATTCTGAAAGCAGAGAACCAGAGAATATCAGAATAATAAAGGATGCCAAGGGTCACCTGATTCAACCAGGGTCACAGAGGATTAGTGATGAATGCAGGTTTGCAAAGGATTTGTGAGAAATGCATCATCTGTGGACTGACAGCCAGTTTGAATATCCTCCCTGCCATTTTTTGGCCACTTGGAAAGTTACTTAGCCTCTTTGGGCCTCAGTTTGTCCATCTGTGACTTTGAGAAAGAGACGATCTGGAAAAGCACTTGGCACACAACCTGAAACCAGTTATTACAAAATCGAGGAGCAAGGTTTGGTCCCCCTCTCCCTAAGCACCTTTGCCCAACCTGATCTCTTGGCAGTAGTAGTTAAAGCTGGCTCACAGCCCCACACATAGCAGGCTGTTCTTCTCTAGCTGAACTCTGCATGCCCCGGGTTCCCCTTCTTAGTAGCAGCTATACAAAGTGCTAAGAAGTTAGCTTCCCTTGGGGTGCAGTGGCAAATCATGTGTGCAAGAAGTTTCTGAGTCTGGGGCCGTTGGCTCTTCCTTAAGGCATGCCTGGCCTTGGCATGGACAGTACAAAGGGCCACCCTGACTGCCAGAGATCAGCACTGTTCTGGATCTTGGTTTATGTCATGAACTCATTTAAACCTATAACTTAGTCTTTTTTTTTACAGTCCGAGAAACTGAGGTTTGGAGACAATTGGGAACCTGAGGGAGATGCCAAGTGCATGGTCCTTCTCTTACAGAGTGGCCCAGCTGAAGCATGCGCTGAAGGAGTCACTCTGCGGAGGCTAGACTAGCACCACAGTGCCTCGGGCATGGTGGTGGGGGTGTCGAGGATGGTTCCCTGTGGGCTGAGGGTCAGAGAGCCTTCCTGTTATTGCTTATCCGATCAGACAAACCACTGAGGGAAGGAGCTGAGCATTCTGACTGCCCAGCAGATTTGTGCTGCTCACATTCAGGACGTGCAAAACTCGTGACCAGCACGTGTCCCCTAGGATCCTCCTGGGACCAGCTGGGACATAATGTCCCCCTCGTGCTGTTCCCTTCAGCCTGCCTGAGAGCTTGTCTCCACTGCATAAACAACAGCTCCTGGCAAAGTGAACTGCTTTCTCGTGGTCCTGATGGGAGATAAGGTCCCCACAGATTAGAGAGGCCAGTTCTGGAAACTTCCACCTTCACACCACAGCCCAGAGCCAGAGTTCTAGCTAATCTCCAAGGCTGGGTTTGTAATAAATTCCTTCAACATTCTGACCCCCTCACCCCTCACCCATACATCTGTGGGTCTCTGCACACTCAAGCAGTAACCAAGGGAAGGTTCAGGGACTGCAGAGTTAGCAGCCTCTCATCCGAGGCCAGACAGGGCTAGGGTTCTCACGTTCTCTCAGCTCATCCTGTGCTGCTGGAGGGGAGCCCTCCAGCATCTGACTCTCTGGGGTAGACGCTAATCTGCTAGAACAAAGCCTCCCAGGGACCAGTGCCAAAAACCCTTGTAGGCTTGCCCCACCCTCCTGCCTCCCTCTTCACTTCCCTTCTCCCAAGATTTTCCTGATCCACCCTGTGCAGCTGCAAATCAAGAGCTACACTGCTAGATCATGCACCAAGGAATCCAAGCTAACCTCTCTTGGTTCCCTGGGGGACCTAGATACAAGTAGGGCTTGGGGTAGCCCCCAAAGTAGATGGGAATAACCAATCAGTCTGCAGCCCACTGCAGCAATCTCCTTGCTGACAAAGACCCTGAGGTCTAGGTCTGTTTGGCTGCTTTCTATACAGGTCATCTTGACTGTTACATAACCTTCCAAGTCTCAGTGGCTTCACCTGTAAAATAGAAGATAAGGCATGGCGGTTCTGCAGCCGGACATGAGGACTGATTTTGCAAGGGTTTAACAGAATCACTGGTGCAGAGCAAATGCTCAATCGATGTTACCTGTATGGTGTCTTATATTAATTGTAGCAAGTATTGTCACTGTGTCCCCAGCTATTAGCACAAAGAGGGTGGGAGGAAGGATGGGGATAGATGGATGCATGGGCTCCTACTCCCATCTGGCTCCTTCCCTGACTTTCAGGCTGGTGACCTTTCTGGATGGAAAAGCACTAACCTCAGTTAGGGGTCATAATGCTGGACTAGTAGGAGAATTGAAATTAATAAAATATATTCACTACGATCGATGAGATCTGCACTACAGCTGCAGAGAGATTTGGAAAGTCAAGCAATGACACAAAGGATCAGAAAGGGACCTGATAGCTCAGCTTGGGAATCAGATTCTGCCTTGAATTAAAATGCATGCCCCTGGGCACATCATTTTCCCTCTGAGCCTCTGTCAGAAGTAAAATAAAGAGTTTCCGGTCTAATGCCAGCCCCTGCATGCCATGAACTAGGACAGTGTGATGAACGGGAGCCTGAGCCCCCCAGCCTGGGAGTGGGGGTGTGTGCTGGGAGGCTGATGGGTGAGCACATGGTATTTGGCTGGTGTGACCCCAGTAAGGGGATGGGACATTCTGCCTACAGGCAGGCCCTCTGGTCACCCCAGTCTCTGGGCCTGCAAGGTGGAGGGAAGCTAAGCCGGCCTAGGAATTGCTCCCCCAGCTAGCTCCCTCGGGGCTCCCTGCTGGCCTCAGAGTCTAATGGCGGTTCGGTGGGACCGTGCTGTGGGAGCCTTTGCTCTGATCTAATGTGCTCTGGCATTCCTGTGCCAGTTGCCAGCGGTCGCAGAGTGGGTTTTTGGGTTGCTGCTGTTCTTCTTGGTTCCCCACCTCCGCCTACTCTCCTCTCCCCAGGGCTCTCTGAAGACACAAGCGGGTCTCATGACCGAGCTCAGGCAGGCGAGGGCAACTGGCCAGGGCTGACTCTGGAATTACATAACCAGAAGGCTGCGGATGTTTCCAAAATTGAATCCAAAGCAACAGGTTCCACAAAATTAGTACAGCCAGACCCTGGCCTCAGGAAAGAAATAATGAGGCCGGGAGGCTGGCCTCTGGGATGGCCTGCTGTCCCTGTGTGCTGTCACTCCCCCAGTTCAAGTCCACCTGGATGTTGAAGCTGTCTCCTCTGGGGAGCTTTCGGGCTTCTGGGATCCCAGCTTCATTCCCACTGTTGGGTGGACACAAACATCCACCAAGTCCCCATCACATGCCAGGCCCCACCCTAATGGCTGGGGACATAAATGTGAGCACACTGCATCTTGAACTTCTGCTTAGTCACATGCAAGTCTTTTTATCCCAACCCATCTATAGTCCCAAGGCAGAAACTGAATTTCCTCGCAGGCCCCCCAGCTCCAGGCACACAACTCTGTGCGGGTGCTTACAAAGGACGGCTGCTGGAAGAGTGGCCGGGCTGCCCGCGGTGAAGCCCCAGGTGCTGTGCAGTAGACAGCACACCTGTCCAGCACCAGCCACCAGCTCCTGCCTGGAGGTGACATTGCCCTTACCCGGAATCAGAATGCTCCAGCCGGAAGGGCTCTTAGAGGTGTCAAGCCCAAGGCAGCACCATGCTGGCAAGACTGAGAACCAGGAAACGGGACGAGGGCAAGGACAATATGCCACTTAGAAGAGAGCTGAGATGAGGAAGTGGGTTCCCCAAATTTCCAGTCTAAAGTTGCCTTCCTCAGCCTGCTCCCCAAGGTTCACAGGTGCTGTAAGGGATCTCACGATAGGAACATGTTTAGCTAAGGTGGCCAACTACCCGGATGCAATAAATCAGAGGAAAAGAGGGTGCCGCTCCTCCCTGGGGATCAGCTGTGGCCTCAGTGGCTGCACTGCTGAGCCCAGAAACCCAGAGTTGACAAGAACTATGGAGACAATCTGGTTCAACCCCTCATTTTATAATTGGCAAGACAGAGGCCCAGAGAAGAGCAATGGCTTGACCAAGCTGTCACAGCTACCAAGCAGCAAGGCCATCTGCCCTGTGGTTCCAGAGCTCAGCCTCCCAATGAATGACTCGGAGCCATTTCACCTGCTCAGGCTCTAGGACAGCAGCCACTCCCCCTCCCACCCATCTCTTCCTGCTGCCTCAGCTGCAGTCTCCTGCAGGGCAGAAGGTCTAGGGCTCAGACACTGAACAAACACACATGCACCTCCCACCCATGCAGCCAGGTGCAGAGAGCCACTCACCTTCATCTGCTTCACGGTGTAGACCAACGTGCCAAAGGGCCCCTCCTTCACCAGCTTCTTCCCCACCACCTTGGCCCGGATCACTGCAGAGACAGCAAGAGACAGGCGTGAGGCTCTACAGGCCTGAGCCGCACCAGGAGGGTACCGGGACGGGGAGGGGTGGCGAGCCTGGCAGTGCCTGGAATTACTCTCTTCCCTTCAAGTCACCAGAGAAGCCTGCGAGACTGGGGGCTGAGGGGGGGTGGAGGAAGAGAGGCAGCTGTCATCCATGCTAATTACCCCAGGCTCACAGCTAAGGGCCCTGGAGATCCCTAGACTGCCCTCACCCCAACACGCCTGCGGAGCTTCTTAACTGCAGCTTAATCCCAAATCAACCTATCCTGTGAGAGCTTCTTGTCCTGTTGCTGCCCGCTAATAATGCCCTGGTCTCCCAGGCCTATTCCCTGTCCACCAGCAGCCCTGCCTAACCTCCACCTCATCTGGCGCGCTTCAGGTGCACAGGTGAACTTTCCGGGTCCTGACACATCACAGGGTCAGTGAACCCCACAGCACTGGGCCCTCAGTACCCAGAGCATCAAGGGATGCAACAGAATCTGGCTTGATGGGAATGTGGGAGAGGCTGAGCACTTCCAATCCCAGCCCAGCTGTCCATGGCTTTCTTCCTGGACCCCCTTCCCTCGTCCGTAAACGGGAATCACGGTGCTTCCAGACTTCTGCATGGAAGGGGTATGGCTGGATGGTGTAGATGAAAACGTGGCCTTATCTTTATCGCAGTGTACCTTAGCTACATGTTATTAAAATCTTTGGGCACAAAGATTTTACGTGTGTAATCCCAGTGAGGCTGGGGAGGCTAAGGCAGGAGGATCACAAGTTCAAAGTCCGCCTCAGCAACTTAGCGAGGCCCTAAGCAACTTAACGAGATTCTGCCTTAAAAAATAAAATGGGCTGAGGATGTGGCTCAAATGTGGCTCACCCCTAGGTTCAATCCCTGGTACCAAAAATCAATTAATTAAAAAATATAATGGGCTGGGGATGTGGCTCAGTGGTTAAGTGTCCCTAAGTTCAATCACTGGTACCAAAAAAAAAAAAAAAAAGAAAAGAAAAGAAAATTAAAAAATTAACATTACCACCACTGACAGTGGAGGAATTGTTACAACACAATTGGCTCCTGTTCACTGCATACCTACTGTGTGTAACAGTATATTTCACTTATTCACCGTCTACTTCATACAAGAGCAGCAGCCACATCATAGAGACTGGGAAGCCGAGGTCGAAAAGAAAGCACGTCCTCTTTCCGGGACTGTGTGATCTACAAAGAGGGATTGACTTTGAGAGGAAAGACGCTGCTCCTTCTCTTCCTACTTTATGCAAAAAGATGCACCCAAGAGCAGAATTCAAGCCTGCGTGAAAGGAGCAAATGCATGCGTCTTGAAGATGAGAAGCGGGTATTGCAGAGAGGGGCAGGCGTTGGCTCCATCAGAGGAGACATCACCCCACCCAGGAGCCAGCCACGCAGGCAGGGGCTAGCAGGGCTGAGCAGAGGGGTCTTTGCTGGGAGTTTGAGTCACAGACGGAAGTCTGGCAGCTCTAAGACCCTGTCCCGTTTGCCTACCTCGGATTCTGCTTAACTCAGACACACACCCTGGCTCGAAGCTGCTTTTGGAGTAGATATTCGAAAAATCACTGTTACACAGAATACCTTGTCTCCTAATTTAAAAAAAAGTCTGCCCAATTCCCCACCCCCTCTGGGTTCCTCCCCAAGTGAGCTTGAATCCTACCCTTCCGGTCAGACATGAGGTCAAGACTCGGAAGGATCCACGGCCCCTCCAGCTCTTTCTTGCCAGGACTGGAGTCTGCTTAGCTGAGGTGGCTCCGGTTGTTCCTGAGTCTGTTTATAAAGGACACAGCATCCCAGGCTCTGCAGCTACCCCGAATCTAACCCTGAGCAGCAGCTGGCAGTCAGCCACCCTCCCAGAGGCCCGGGGTGATTTCCTCAACATCAGCCCCGCTGCAGGTAGGAGCAGCTGTACTGCGGGCAGAAGGCAGATCTGCCAGGACTTCACTACCTCTCCTGTCTGACCTCCCCTCTCCTGCCTCCTCAACAGGGACGGTGAAGGAGGGAGCGAGCCTGAGGGGAGAAGGCAGGGATCCTTCAAGTATCAATGACTACCCTTTCCTGCCTCAGAAACGGCTCAGCCAGATTCAGACAAAGTTCTCAAGCAGTTCTGCCCCATAAACCCAGGTACTGCTGAAAACTTTCGCACACAGAGCCCGCAACTATGCTCTTACCCCCAAATGGCCTGAGCCATTGGAGTGTTCAGCTCTAAGATCCTGTCACACCTAGACACTAGCCCTCTCATCTCAGGATAGCTTACTGAAAACAAGAATAGGATTCTGTAGTCAGAAAGTTACAATGGCGTTAGAGTGTTCCTCCATCACTGGGTGGCCTCCTCAGGGTTCTTTCCTCCAAAATCTCTCTGACACTATTGGCCCGGTGACGCTCAAGCAGTTTACCAGTGATGCGCTTACTACTAATAGAAGAAGCAACAGGAAGAGCCTGGGCTCCTGAACCTGATTGCGTGGATTCAGGATCCTATAATCAGTGCTGTGAACTCTAGGGAAGTTACTACACTTCTCTGAGCCTTAGTTTCCTAATCTATGAAATGGCGGTGATGAAAACAACACCTCATAAAGTTGCCGTGGGGGTTAACTGAGCACTTGGAGCAGTGTGCGGTCCATCCCAAGCCCCACGCTTTGGCTATCATTGTTATCAGTATTGCTACCACTGTCATGACTTCCCCTGTTATCCAGCCATCATGAAGCACTGTAAGGTAAGACCCAGTAGTTCTCCTGAGGATCCCAGGAAAGACAAGCTCGCCCAACCATTCCTTCTGAAATTGCGGGGAGAGGTGGGGGCATAAACTGCAGTCAGAACAGGCGTGCAAGGTGTTTTAGGCCCAGCACCTGCTCCAGCCTCATCATCTGTGCATGGCCCAAGGCAGCCTAGCAGGCCCAGCCAAAGGAGATGGGGTTTAGGGTCCAGAAGGACAGAGGCAGAGATGGCCCAGCACAGAGGCCACACCAGTGTTTTCCTCACTAGCATAAAACTGAACTAAAATGAAGTAATAGTCGACTCTCTTCCAAAGAGATTCCCCAGGCCCCCGGGTCAAATCGTGACCAAGGCCAAGTCCGCCTCTTTAGCCTGAGAATTAAAATGTCTTCGTTTGCTTCGGTTTCTCCCCTGCAGCTCAGATGCACACCATTGCCATTCTGTGCTCTTCAGTCTGGCCGTGTGGGCTCCCCCAGGGATTCCTGAGCCCTAGTGTCAGAGAGAACCGGGATTCGGCCCCCAAAGGCAACATAAGACAGCTCCCAAACTTGCTTCCTGCAGCATGTCCGGCTGTTCCTCCACCTTGGGGAGGCAGCTTTGTGGATGGGCCGGGTTGAACACAGGATTCCCCGATTCCTGTCCTGCTGGAGAGCAGCCACACACTGTCCAAGCAGCGACCTCTAACAGCTAAGCCAAACCGGGCGTCAGCTAGGTTGGTGTCTGGACGGGGTTGGGTGCTGGGTGCTGGTAGAGGCGACAGCAAGAGATGGAAGTCCTGTTTCCTGCTTGCACCGATGCAGGGAGGCGGGCTTTCAAAGGTCATGGCGAGGGGTCAAATCTCAAAAGAACAGAAACGCCAGGCAGGGAAGGGAGGATGGAGGCTCGCTCTCAATCTCAGCCTCTGTGCCTCTCCTGTCCCTCTGTAGCTCCTCTGCTCCTGGGAGGGGGATCAGGGCTACTGGGGTTATAT
The DNA here is from genome assembly GCA_004027875.1 of Aplodontia rufa. Classification (NCBI taxonomy): domain Eukaryota; kingdom Metazoa; phylum Chordata; class Mammalia; order Rodentia; family Aplodontiidae; genus Aplodontia; species Aplodontia rufa. The sequence continues at coordinate 26,144 of PVKS010000916.1, forward strand.
AGAGATCAAAAGGAACAAGGAAAAGACTAAGGAATACATAATATTTTAACTTAAAAGTATCTAAGGAGAAACTGAGCACAGGCTGGGATTGTAGCTCAGAGGCAAAGCCCTTGCCCAGAATGTGATTGGTCCTGGATTGGAACCACAAAAAAAAAAAAAAAAAAAACCAACTGGTGTGTGTGTGTGTGTGTGTGTGTGTGTGTGTGTGTAAAATTGCCACACAGATCTATAAATATATTTGGGCACCTCTTAAGTATATCAGAGACCTGCGGATGCAGGCGTGAAAGTCTATGGAGTTATCTTTTCTTCCTTTATATTTTTGGAGGGAAGGATGGGAAGCGCTTGCAAACACGAAGCACCCCAAGCGCACAGCGTCCAGAACCACCCTCCCCATCTCCACCCCCACCTCCAGCCCACAGCACAAGGTTTAAACAGAAACCATTTCGGCAGCTTACTGTGTGTCTCCGGGAACTGCACATCTGCTGTCCATCAGCATATTCCAAGGACAGGACACCCTGGAGCTGGCCCCTGCCTCTCCTCCTTCCACTCCCCATCCAAGCATCGTCAATCAAATCCAGACCTTTCTACCCCAACTGAAGGCTGGGCGTTCCTACTGGCAGGCCAGGGGCCTGAGCAACCAGGCTGCCAGCTTGGCTGGTTTGCAGAAAAAGGATCCCTTAAACAAATTAACGCCTATCCACTTCAGACTGCAGATCTTGCTCATCTTCCGTAGGACAGGATCCATACAGGAGCCTGGCTCTGCCCTCCAGGCACAGGTCAAATTGCAGAGGCCCCTCGGTGGCCAGGAGTCTGCATTTCAGGCTGTCCGAGGAGGGCGAGCCAGGCTCCCTTGCCCCTCCGGCTGCCCACTGGCTGAGTAACAGCAGGTGCTGCCCTTTCTCTGAAGGACGGAGACAGAGCATACGGGTAACAGCACCTGCCACTTACCCCACACCCCCGGTGCCAAGCACTGTGCACTTGTCACCTCACTCTGTCCTCAGGGGGACCCAAATTACTGTGTCTGTTGCTTTCCTTATTTTCTGTGGAAATGAGGATCAGGTACCCTAAGAGCAGTTTTGCATCCCAGGAGAGGAAAAGAAATCGAAGGGCCCCCAGGAAAGAAGACTACCTTAAAATCTTTGCATGGGACTGGTGCAGATGGCAGAATAGCTCCTAACTCTGCTGTATACACTGATCCCCATTCTAGCTCTGCTAAAGATCAGAGAGGATCCACAGCAAGGAAGAAGGACTCCTCACAAGTCCCCAACAACCCCACAGCCCCTTAGCCGCCCCCACTGCCACCCTGCCCGGTCACAGTCTCCCTCCCGCTCTCTAACACACACACACTGATTAGTAACAAGAATCTGAAAGTAATCACGCCAGCAACATAACAGTGTAGCATTTGCTCAGCAGACCGCATCCCCAGCACAGATTTCATGCAAGGAAAAAGAAAATGAGAACCTTAAAAATCACAGTCCGTAAGGTTTCCGGCCATGCTGGGAGTCTGAAGTTAATTAGACTGATTAATTAAATGAGACAATGTCTATGTACAAAGGCGCTTCGTAACCTCAGAGCAAAGCCAGACAGGTGACACACTGGGGCAGGGCTCCTGGCTGGGGAGCAATGGCAGCTTCTTAAATTCACTCACCTGCAGAAAGCAGCAAGAGGGACCTGAGGGTGCTCTACGATTCGGCCCTTCCACAAGGGCCTGCAGCATCTTGCCCTAATGACCCTTATATCAAGGTCCTCCTCAAATATCTGCCACCTCCTTGGGGACAATTAGATGATGCCCATGTTTGAGGAAAGGTGGAGAGCACAGGCCTGGGCCCTGCCCTGTCTGGGTCCCTCTGGTTGCCAGTCTGTTGGCCACCATAATCCCAAGTCCCCCCTAAAAACCTTAAAGAAGACTCAGAAGCTGGACGGTCAGAACAAGAACCCTGGAGAGTCACGGAGCACACAGGGCCTGCGTGAAGGCCTGTCCTGCCACCGGGTGATCTTGTGCAAGTCACATATCACACTAGCATGTAAACTGTGGGTGACAATTGTCAACCTCCATGGCCTCTCCACGACCTAAGACCCTCATGTCCGAGTCCCACAACCTTCATGAGGCTTCAGTCCAGTTAGCCATGGGGTCTTCATCATCCCGCCATGAAAGCCAGCTTGTGGCTTTCAGTCCAACCTACACGCCGGATGCCTCCCACAGCTGAGCAGCCCGCAAGCGGAACCGCCCATGACCTCACGACCTCAAGTCTCCAAGGGGCTACATTCAGTCCCCTCTCACACCTGAAGTCTAAGGAGGCACTTCAAATCCAACCCGTCCAACACGGCCCACATCTGGACCTCCAGGGCCTTCGCCACCATGGGGATGGTGACGTGTTCTCTTACAGCACCCCTCTCACTCACGGGACTCCCTCCCTCACCTGTTCAAGCGTCACCAGATCAGGGAACCACCTCCAGTCCCTGATGCTGCCAGCTCTGCCCTTCCCTCCCCTGCCATCCCTCACACCACCCACCAGTCTCCATGTGTCCCCCCGACACTTGCCGCCGTGCAACACTGCGTATCCACAGTCGCCTGCTTGGATTGATCACTTCTCCCACTAGGCCAGAAGCCTCACAGGGCCAGTGCTGGTTCACCAACCGCTCTGTCCACAGCGCCCCGAGGAGAGCCTGGCATGTATAGCACACTTTGCTGAATACAGGAAGCGAAATGTCATTTTATGCAGAATGTGCACACGAGGAAGAGGCGATTTAAAAACATAAACAGCTCTCTTGTGTAAACTGTGGGAAACAACCACGTGTTCCTGAGCCTCACTGGGTCAGAAGAAATGAAGGGCAATTCTCTCCAAATGGCTTCCTGGGGACATCAGGGGAAATGAGGCCCCGGGGAACTCAGGGGCCAGAGGTAAGAGCCACAGGCAATGGCAGGGAAGTGTGGCCGGCAGAGGGATTTAGGAGTCATCCCGCCATGAAAGGCACAGAGTATGACTGGGGCTCCCTGGAGGTGACAGGGAGGCAGGATGGGGTGCACTCTGGAAAGAGACTGTGATTCCTGCATACGAATCTAGAAGAAGCAGAAGTGTGGAGAAGACCTGGGGAGGAAGGAAGAGGGAAACGAGCAGAATAGCATCCTGGCTCCGGGCAAATCCAGGGCCCACTTCCTGCCCTTCCAGGAAGACGCCTCCCGGAACCCCCGCAAACAGGCTCTTCCTGCATCCTACCCAGTTCCCGAGGGCCCTTCTCTCTTGTCCCTTTCAAAGGCCTTTCTCGTTGATGTCAAAGCCAAGGCCAGACGTGAAAATGCGCTCCCCATCAAGATAAGCAGTCTCCAGTTCAAAGCCTGTCCTGACTAACTCTTTCCGTTAAGCAAAAATATTAATCTTGGTTTTATTTAAGCAGGTTTTTTTGGCAAGAAATGAATGCCTGCGGCTAAAAATAAACCCAAATACGCACACACACATGCAGAAAATCTGGAAAGCAGCAAATCCTTTCAACCCAAGTTTCCATCTCGGGGAACGAGGATATTAAAACCTCCCCGTGCTCAGTGCCCGCCTTGTGCTCTGGGGTCCCCCAGCAAGGCTGTCCTGGGGATGCCCTGGATGGGGCCTCCGGAAGCAGGGGGCAGGGCACGTGGGGCTCCCGGCTCCCCTCACCTTCCAGCACCTGCATTTCAGCATGCACAGTCCAGGAAGCCCCTGGCCCACTGACGTCCATGGTGTATGAAATAAAGGGGCCAGAAAGGGCTTGAGGGAAGGGAACAGGCCCAGAAGGTCAACTTGGAACTTGGAGATGACCCAAGAGGAACATAGCACAAAATTTGTAACGGGCTCCGGCTTTCACGTCTGAAGGGATGTGACCTCCACGGTCAACCATTAAGAGTCACCATCCAGGCACATGCTCAGTTTGGGATTAATGCACTTAATTTCTAATCTAACTGCTTTTAAAGTCAGCCACCCTGAAATGCTTCCTGGGCCACTGGGAGAAAGATACGGATCATTTGGTCCAAAACTGGGGGGAAGCCCCAGGGCTGGAGGTTCCTGGATGCAGGACTGAGCTTCCCCGGGTAGGAGGACTTCACATCTGAAGAGGGACCCAGGGCTTCTGTGGTCTGGGTTTGCAAGGGGCTGGTGACGGGACTGCCCCATGGCCCCAAGGTGTTTACCAAGTCTCATTAAAGCCACTAAGGCTTGGAATGTGGAAAAGGACAGAAAGTGGGAAAGGTGGTCTTTGTTCACAAAGCCCCTCTCATTCTCCACAAGCTCCGCCCACATCCCCAGCTGGGTCTCCCCAGGGTTCACAGCATCTACAGGAGTATTTGACCAGCTCAGCAACATATCCAACGAATGTCAGAGTAGCCCCACTTCAAGTTCTACCACTCCAGATCTTCCAGCCCCACCCAGCACCCCCTCCATATCCACCTGTCCTGTGCCCCCTGTGTCAGTACAAAGGACCTCCCCAAGGTGCTTCTGCCCAGACTTGTCTTCCTGCAAGACCACCAGGCTGAAATGCCTCCTCCTCCAGGAAGCCTCTGCTAGCCCCAGGCGGAGCCAGGTCCTCCTCTCTTCTGCTGGCTTCCCTCCGTTTCTCCCAGCTCATGTTCTTCTTTAGTGATCGGGTCCTTGGGAGTTACTAGATGGTAAGGACAGCCCAGGACACCAGCACCAGGCACACTGCCTACACTGTGGCAGAGGTTCCCCAGTGTTGACTGAATGAATGAACAAGGCTGCAGGAGGGAATCTCAGGGAACAGAATAGGGGAAGATGGGTTCACCCTTGGGGGGTTGGAAGTCCTAGTTCCTAAGGACTGCTTAGACAAGAGAGAAGAGGCATGTAAATATGTGATCCAGGAGACCAAAAAGAGACCCTGTTTGCAAATACTGAAAATTCACCCCAAGATAGAGGTGAGTCACAGGACACTGTTACAAGAGGCCCAGGAAACTTGCTGATGTCCCTGTGAAAAGAAGCACCCAAATCCACCGACAGAGGAGGGACCCGAGGCTCTGCGGCCTGAGGGGCATGACCCTACCTGACTCCCCACTCGGAGTCCCCACCAAAGGCTCTCCTAGCCCTGCCACTGACCTTGTCCCTTGCAGTAGCCCAAGGAGGGAGGGAAAGAGGACGGTCTGCACTCTGGCCCCATTTCCTGTCCTCTGCCCTCTGCCATGGCGTTTGGTTGTTTACTTATTTCATTTTGCTGCTGTCCTCCTCCTATCCTATCAAGTGGGCTTGGAATTAACGTATTTGCTCACTCAGTATTTATTCACAAGTATTTGAGGGACAGTGTTTCTGCAATTCCATGCCATGTCGTAGGGATTCAGCAGCAACCAGGCAGACAAGGTCCCTACCTTCCAGTGCCTTCTTTCTATCTTGTGAGACAAGAAGGCAGGCAGTAACTGTACAGGAGCCACAGGTACCTGTGGCAACACATCCCACCAGGCTGGACTGAGCTGCCCTGGCGGGTGCTGCAACTTCTAGCATGCTGGCTAGTCTGGGATCTGAGCAAGCACTACAGCCAGCGAGAGGGAGCAGGAAGGGGAGGAAGGAAAGAGCCTCCTGCCTCCGGTGGAGGCAGGAGCAGAGGCAAAGGCCTGGAGGCAGGAGAGTCTGGAAAACAGAGGAAGCACGAGTCAGGGCCGGGTGGGGTGGGCAAGGAGATGGCAAAGCCACGAGCTGGGGCAGGTAGGTCTCTCCAAAGTGCCACTGTGGCATTTCTCAGGTGTGTTTCTATTTCTTGAGGTCAGAGATGAAGACTTAGCTCTTTGTCCCTGCCCACAGACCTTAGGAGAACAGGTACCTAAATGGGATCCTAACGTCAGTCCACAGGAGGCCCCAAGCCTTAAGAAACCCCTAGAAGCAAACTCGGATTCTGCATGCCCCACTGCAACAGAGCACAATGGTCCCCTCCCAGTTCACAAACCAGTTCCGATCTTCATGGTTGAGATTTAATGAATCTGTATCACTCTGCACCCTCCCCCCTCTAGGACCCCTGACCCTCTTGGACAGGGTCTGCCTCTGGTGTCTGGCTCCCATTGGCCAACATGGGGTCCCCAGGATATGCTGACCTTCCTGAAGCTCTGAAGCTCAAGGACACTCACAGGTCAGAGGTGCCCACTTGCTCATGGCCATGTGAGCACACTTGGCTGGGGACTCAGACCACCTCCCACTCTCCTGCGAGTGCTCCAGCCCCTCCCCAGGGGCCCATGGGAAACTTTATCCCTCACAGTGGCCACCAGAATAGCAGCCTGGTCTTCAACCACAGCCTCTTTGAAGCAATGCCCAGAAAAATAGCGTGCCCTCCAACGGCTCTCAGACTTCCAGCTGCGGGTCAGGTCATTTGTAAGATCCCAACAGCTGGCACCATCTCAGCAGCTGTCTATAGCATTTATTTTTCTCCTAATTGGGATTTTTTGTTTGTTTGCTAGGAGAGCTGAGGGGTTCCAGGACAGGTCTAGCAGCAGGACCACCGTTAAGCCAAGGCACCTCCTTCCTCTGCACCCCAGACCTGCAGACAGCAACTCCATTCCCAGAATGCACTGGGATGGGGCAGGACACTGCCATGATTTGAACAAGCAGCAACGTCTGCTGTTTGTGGAGCTTAGACAGCACAGACGCCAAGAACTGCAATAGGGAGGTCTTTAACATTACCCTTTGGGGGGCTTTTAAGGTACACTAGGTTCCCTCACCTTTAATCTTCAGTGAGGAAGACTCTGAACACCAGTGGCCATAGCTCTAAGGGACCCTGCTCTGGTTCTCTCAGTACGTCCCCACCTGCTCACAACTATGAAAGCTGGACACTCAGCTAGAAAGAAGTTTGAGAAAAACAAGCCCAGACGATATCAGAAACAGCTAACACTGAGGATAAGGAGGAATGATTGGAGAGAAGACCCAAGTGCCTTTGAAGGGGGCCAACCTCTGTTTTAAGTAAAGTAACAGGGAAAGAATGCTAACTGCTGCCCCCTCTGGTCAAAGTGGGTAAAGACAGGAATAAAGCCAAAGGATAGTTTTGAAGAACCTTCCCTGGCATGGCAGTATCAGTGACACAGAAGAAAAAGGTCACTACCCTGTGAACACCTAACATACGCAATCCACTGTCCCCCAACCTTTGTTCATTCTGCAAATACTTCCTGAGTGTCTACTACGTGGCGGACACTGAGCCAGGTGGCGGAAGATGACAGCCATGTGCACCTTGCAGATGGTACAGCTCATCCGTAAAACAAGCCTGCAAGATATGCAGCTGTGTTTCCATTGGCTACAGAAAGAAAAAAGACTCAGGCCAGTCAAGAAATTGACAGAGGCCACACGGCTAGGAATTAAATCCAAACACACCCAGCCACAAAGCCTACCCTCTTTCTGCTACTCAATAGTTAACAAATCTGAAACACTCAGTCAACAATTCTAATGCATTAGAAATTCAGACAAAGGGAAAAAATCCCAAGGCTGAATTATCAGAGAAGGACTTGTGTAAGCCATAAATAATGGGAACTATGAAGTGGGGGTTAACTCCCCAAAACTCTTATGATGGCTAAGAGTTCTTAGGACTACCCCACAATCCGGGACTGGTTTCCAACTGTCAGGGTTGGTATCCGGTACCAGACTGGAGTCATGTTTTCTGGTGTTATGGGCTACCCAGAGTGCACCTCTCCCCAAAAAGCACCCGCCCAACTGCATTCTTAGGAGGAGGACTGTCACAAGCCCAGTTACTGGACACTGGAACTCCTCTAAGCCAACAGCACAGAGCATTTGCAAAGTGTAAACAGCGCTAGTGACCCACACTACCACCTCAGCTGCACACCTGAAGGCAATCAGGATTTTGCCTACGCAAACCATGTGACCTGGAACCTCGGACTCTGCTTGCCCACGGGAAGCCTGGATCAGAAGGTGGGCTCCGCTAGTCCCTGGAGCACATCCCCAGCCATTGCTCCTCGACATTTCTGACTGCAGTAACACATAACACAGAGCAGACAGGGATCCAGCTTCCATGATATGCCATTGCTCCTGGAGAACAGGCAGCGGAAGCATCGGAGATGAGCACAGTTGGTCAAATAATAACACAAAAAGGCAGGATGCTCAAAGGGGCAGCCCACAAGTTAGTGATAAGAATCCTGCTGCCAATTATAGTACTGTCAGTGACTATATCAGGTGCCAGCACTCATCAATACTTATGATCAGTGACAAGTGTTTTATGTGGATTGTCTCATCTGAGCCTCACAAAGACCCTATAGAGTAAATGCTGTCCTCAGCCACATCTTGCAGAATTGAGGCTTACAGGGAATAAGTGGCTTTCCCATGATCATTCTAAAAAGAAACCAGTGCCCCCTCTCCATGCTGGTCCAGGTAGCCTGACCCTGGAGCCCTGCTTGCCATCACTGGGCCACACCTTCCTTCTGGAAGCACAGTGCTATGGGGTGGGCATATTTCACAGGCACAGGCTCCAGGGTGAGTGGGAATTTCAGGGTTGCTCAATGTAAACTCATTGAATTTCTTCATCCAGTCCTATCCCAGGGTTAATCTGCCCAGAATGCAGGCATGTCTGACCTAGGTGAGCCTGTCCCCATTGTCTCCATGTTGAGACTTCTTTTTTCTTTATGTATTAGAGATTGAGCCCAGGAGCACTGAAGCACATTCCCAGTCCTTTTTATTCTTTATTTTGAGACAGGGTCTCACCAAGTTGCTTAGGGACTTGCTAAGTTGCTGAGGCTGGCCTTGAACTTGTGATCCTCCCTCCTCATCCTCCCAAGTGGCTGGGGTTATAGGCATGTGCCACCGTGCCCCAGCATCAATATTTTTTTTTTTTTACTAAAAGACAATTCTCCTTTGTACTGCCTCTCTGTGACCTAATTAATGTGTTGGGCTTACAAAAAACTGAGATATCTGAAGACTGTTCATGTTCCCTAAACTATCTCTAGGATAAACATTCCCATGCATTTTGATGGTCCTTCCCCACCTGTCACAGGGTTCTGTGTGATGACTCAAGGGATAAATACAAATTCCCAGGGTTTGGTGATCAGTGTATAAAGTTGAGAGAGATTTCATCTTCCCAACTCGAGTTCCTTTCACAGGGGGTCATTACACATGACTTCACCATCATGTACTTAAAACCCCAAGTGTTGTTAATTTGTTAAAAGGGTTGATTTCAGGTTAAATGTTATCACAATAAAAGAAAATTAAGAAAACTCTAGTGTTTTAAAAATAGATACTGCTTCCCAACTTTTGATGTAATTTAATACATAACTCTACCTACTTTAGTAATTAACTGTGCTTAGTTGAATATGGAAATACAGGATTGCAGGGGCAGGTGGAAGAGAGAAATTTTATTATATGGAAAGTACTGAGTTGCAGGAAGCACTCTGGACCTGAAGCTGGGAGGTGGATTCTCTTTCTGGTCCTTCCACTTCTTTTCTAAGTGAGCTTGATAAATCAGTCCTTTCTCAGAGCCATTCACTGTAGAAAAGGAAGAAGCTGGACCTGATGTGTTCGAAGGTTTAAGGTTATCTGACTATCACCTTATATTTCCAACGCATCCACTTCTCCTGGGCTCTGCCTTCTTTTTATCAGTGAGAGTCCAAGGTGCCACATTCTCCCTGCTGTCTGGAATGGCATTTCTGAAAGGTTGATCTAACTGAAGCAATGAAGACACTCCCGATGCCCCCGCCCACCTTGTCCTAAAGGACTTTCTCAGCCTGTTTTCTGTTTGGATGATTTGAAGTTGTCGAGACAGGAGATAGAAGCAAATATAGAGTTGGCTTCTAGTCATCCCACCTGGCCCAGCAATGGGATCCTTCAAACGGACCCGTTTGCTACTGCAAGCACAAGGCACATCCACAATGGTGCTGGCCAGCAGCGCTGCCAAGCCCACTGCTGAAGAAGGCTCAGGTTTAGTGGCCATCACCAATCGGTTTTCTCTATTAGCCACTATCATCTTCATCTCCTCCTCCTTCTTGCCAGTAGCATTGTATTTTCCAAGCCAACAGTCCAACAAAAAGTTTCGTAGTCAAAATGGAAACAAACTCTGGGTCATTTCTGTGGTTAGAGTACATTACAGAGCACTGCACATGCATGCAGATCGACATGTCCCCATCCAAGCACAAGTACCACATACCAAGTACAGACATGAAGATGACTTTGAGCTGCTGCTGCCCAGACCCGCTAGGATCCAAGGGGCTCAAACAGTGAGCAAATAGAAAGGAAACACTTCAGAGGACATTAGCCCACTCCAGTATTCTGAGTAACTTTAAGCAACTCGGCTGTCCTCTGGGTCCCTCCAGTTCCCCTGTGGAGTGGGACAGGGACTCCATTCACCCACCCCCACCACCATCTCCCCTAAGATAAGCAGAACACCCTGTGTGGCTTATTTCAAATGTTCCCCAAGTTTCTCAGAAAAAGCTGTTCTCGGGCTGGAGCGGTGGCTCAGCGGTTTCGGCGCTTGCCTGGCAAGCACGAGGACCCGGGGTTCAAACCCCAGCACCACGTACACAACTGAGTGTTGGAGCAACTAAGGCCATGTGAAAAACTAAATAAAGTTGTTAAAAAAAAGAAAAAGAAAAAGCTGTTCTCAAAACAGGAGGGAGCTCTCTTCTCCCCAGCCTAGGCTCCACAGCCTCCCAAGGGGTCTCAGATCTGAGGCACAGGGGCCAAGCTTCAACTTCTGGCCCCCTGAACCCAGCCAAACTGCATCCCAGACGTAGGAGTTTCTATTTTGAAACAGAAGGAATGTCCAATAGTCAGTGCTCTGTCAGTATTTTTACCTTCATTTCCCTCCTCTTCCCCAGCCTGATGCCCCTGGTTGGGGGAAAAAAAAATTTAAGGCCAAACAAAAACAAAACTTTGTCCAGGCCGAGGACAGAGCTCATGACGTTCCGGGCAGACTTTGCTACGTGTCAGCAATGACCATCAGCAGGATCTGCAGGAAACACCTTGCGGAATCCACTGGGAGAAGTCAGAGTGTGCTGCGGATATGCTGGAGGTCCGTGTGACTGCCAGCTCTGGAGGCTGGGCACAGGAAATGGGGTTGGGATTCCAGGCCCTGGGACACAAGCACAGTGGGGAAGGCCTTGTGGATCCCTGGTGTTTTCCAGTGGGGATTCCTTCAATTTGACTATCTTTTCCCAACCACCCCACTGCCATTGTATGATCTGGGCTGAAGGGGACTCAAGAAGGAAGGTGAAGGTGGCTTCCCAAGGGTCTTCTGAGCCCGAATTAGCCGGAGCTCTACCTCTGTAAAAGGGACCCTGTGGTGCAGTAGCCCTTTACAGAAGGACTTGCGCAGCCAGGAACCCGGGGTCGAATCTGAGCTCCAACTTGCCCTGCTCTCTGCACCTGGGACTTGGAGGAGTGACTGGTGGAGAGGACTGAGATACGCCCCAAAGGAACTCAGCAGGGTGCCGGGGGGGGCGCAGCAACCACTCAGGAAGCATGGGTTGTGGTTATTCCAGGGGAGGTCCCCTTTCCGAAAGCAGGGAAGAGGCCAGAGGACAGTAGGCGAAAGGACAAAGTGGTTCCAAGAAGAGAAACAGAAAATGCAAAGTACTAGCCAGGCCCCATATGGGGCATTGCAGGCCCACAGCCTGGCCGCCAACCATCCCTGTCCTGAAACGTTGGCTGCCCCAGTTACTCTTGTTCAGGGCATTTTGATTTCAGGTCAGGTTGAAGCGCAAGGGACACTCAATGGTCCTTGGAATGAACACTCAGAGTGCAGAGAGGCCCAGCAAAGACAGGGAGAAGCCACGTTAGAAATGCCGTCCTCCTGCTAGAGTCCAGGTGGCATCTCTGTGCAGGGCTGTGAAGCATTTGGATGGGTCCCAGGAGGCATGTCAGCGCACAGTGAGCCCCCAAACCCGCCTTCTGAAGAAGCCAGCCCTGGGGAGCAAAGGGAGGAGAAAGAGCCATGGGCTGGCAGGCCTGCTCTGGCCAGGGTCAGCGGCCAGAGCCCGCATTGTTCTGGCTGCAGAAGGAAACAGCCAGAGGCCAGCGTTCTGTGGGAGGCCGTGGTAGAACGAAGGCCAGACCCAGTCCAATTAGGATCTGATGGAAACCAGGACCACTTTTCAGAAACAGGAGGCAGCCAGCCCTGCTGCAGTGCGGATGCTGGCTTCATGCAGCATCTGGCACCGATCAATTCCCAGGCCAAGAAGCAAGCCTACATGTGGGTGCAGATGAAACACTGAGGCCTGAGGGCCTGGTTGCACCCCCTGTCCCCTCTCCGTCTCTGTTGTAATGAAGTGTCAATTGGGAGCCAGCTGAGCAAAGGGGACATGCTTCCTTGCTGGGTCCACTGTTTGGTAACAATTATAGGCGTTCTTTTGGCACCAACAGGAACGGTAAGCTGGGGCAGCACTTCTTTGAAGCACCAGGCATGACCATGAAAGGAGGGTTCAGATCAAAGAGGGCACCAGCCTCATGATCAATGCGGCTCATGCCTCTCCAGCTAGGGACCAGAGGCCGTGGAGCAGGGAGGCTGCTAACAAGTCCAAGCTGAATGCAGCAGATCGTTTTTTGTCCCTGCCCCCTGGTACACTCAGAGTACACTCAGAGGTGTAGAGTTTGTGCCAGTTTCAAATGGTGCCTTGCACCAAGTTCAAGTCCACTGTAGGGAGCAAGCAGGTGTTCTCCTCCATGCCTCAAGGCTACCCCTGGGGCACTGCGAGGTAAAGACCAACTTGTTCCAGGTCCACATTTTTGCTCTCCCCTTTCCTGTGGGAAGAGTGAAAGAGTGTGAATTTCTTATGTGACCATCTCTCCCTAGCTTAGCTAGTGTCACTTAGTCCCAACACTACTTCCCTCTGCCAGTCCCAAGGAGAATCTGGGAAGCATCAGGGCAGGGTGTAGATGAGCCCAACACAGGGAAGGAACGTGAACTGAAAGGGTGGGTGCTGTGCCCCCCCCAGTCCAGGGCTGCAGACCAGCACTCCCCATTGAGGGGTTGGGGAGCCTTAGCTCTAACTGCCTGGACCTCTAACTCCTGGGGTTACGTCACCTCCAGTCCCTGGGTCTGCTTCCCCAGTTGGGAAGTGACAAAGGCCTCTAAAGTCTATGAATCAATGTGGCCCTGCCTGTGGTCCAGAAAGCTCACCTAGAGGAGCAGAAAAGACTTCTTGCAATCCCGGCCCCACTTTCCTAGGTGCACATCCACAGCAGATGGCTGGATCTACGACCTCCTTCTGAGGCTCCCGCTAATGCAGCAGCTGCCAACAGATGGCAGAATCTCCCAGAGGCCTGTATCCCTGGACAATGTGCTGCTTCCCTTCAACATAGAGGAATGCTGCCTGGAGAGGCTGTCTGCCCCTAAGTGGCTCTGCAAGAACCCTTCTGCTTGAGTTTCACCCACTCGAAGACTGGAGCGTAGGGACTACAACCGTGCCCAGCGCTGCCAGTCACCAGCTGGGGCAGTACGACACGACACTTCACCTGCCTGCGACCGATCTTCCCATGCATCACAGGGCATTCCTTCCTGCATTTACTAACTATCAGGGCTTCAAGTCTCTTCTAGGCAGTGGGAAAGACAAGCGCCATCTCTACTCTCCTGATGCTTACGTAGTGGTGGAGGAGGATATAGAACAACGTCAAATCAAGTGCTGGGCAACCAGGGGACGGAGATGCTTTGGGGGAGGCACGGGAGGTATTTTAAAGGAAGTGACGCCGCATTGAGACTGCTTTGATGAGAAAAAGGCAATCAGGGATATCCAGGACAGAACAAGTTCAAGGCCCTGAGGCAGGTGCAAACTTAGAGCCTGGAGCATCTGAGGAACAGCCGGAAGTGTGTGGTTAGAGTACAGTCGAGAGATAGAGAAGCTGGGTTGAACCTTCTAGAACTTGTTAAGGAGTTGAGAATCCACTGGAGAACTTTGAACAGAGAATTGCTAAGATGTGAGTGACATTTCAAAAAGCTCCATCTGGCTGCTCTTTTGGAGAATGGATGATAGGACCTGCAGTAAAAGCAAGAGAGATAATAACAGTCCTAACCACCCGGCCCTGTCCACCGCCCAGGGTCATTGTGAGCCTCACATGAGATTCATGGTGACACCTAGAAAAGCCCAGAGGCACAGGCGGAGTTACATATTGTCACATGTTTTAAAATCCATTTGCACAAGTAGGAGCTTGCAGGGATTGGCACCAGGCTCATTGGAACTGTGCTCCTGTACAGATTTCAAGGAAACAGGACAGGGTGTCAGACTCTGCCCTGCCCCAGCTATGCAGCTGTCCAGGCCCAAGCGAAGCCAACAATTTAAACTGGGAGCATTGCTCTAGGCCACGCCCGACTCTGCTGCTTGCCTCTGGTGCTGGACAGGGTAAACTAACACCCAGCAACGCTGAACTCCTGGCCTGGCACATGCTCCTCTCTCCCTTGCAAGACTGGAAAGGAAAAGAAAGCTGGAGATTTGTCTAGTTTAGGGACCTCTCATTTGAAAGTGGATCCCAAGAGGAGATGATCAGCACAACCCCAGCACCCAAAGAAAGCGCATCCCCGTGCTCAGAGGTTTAGAGTATGGTGGGCGGCAGGGGGTCCTCTTCCTTCCCTGGGTCTCCAACTCAGAGGCTCAGGGCCGGGAGGCCTAGATTCCTGTCTCTGCTTCTAGGTTCCCTTCAGTGAAATGAGAGTGACTTAAGGTATTAGAAGTGTCATGGGGATCAAGTGGGAAAAGAGAGTGACAAGGCCCTCTTTCCTGCACTCGCTCACGGGCACCTTTCGGGTGAGAGGCTGGGAGTCAACGCTGGACATCTTGGTGCTTAGGTGCAGTGCCTGAAGATACACAGTAAATTTTATGCCTGCTAAAATGTAATACTATCTAAAATGCCAGGAAGTTCAGAGAAGTGAATAATCAACAAGATGACATGTAGGTAGGATACAGTTTTAAAAAGAAAGAATTAAGTGTTAACTTCTTGGGAATTCAGTTGCCTGCCATCAGTACAACAGGGATACTAAAATTTTTCCAACCTTGACAAAAATGGGATTGAGGTATCTGATATTCTACTGCAGCTCCTGATCCCCACTGCCTGGCAATTTTCCAGGGCCTTCTCTGTTTTTCATTTTCTATATTATTTTATTTCTTTTTATATAAGTATTGCAATGTCACTGAAGAAAGGTTGGGGGGTGGGGAAAGGTAAATGAAAAGAAAACCACTATAATTTTTTAAATAACCTAAAACTCCCACCCTATAGTTGTAGCTACATTTTACATTTATATTTTACCTTCTGGGCTTTCCCCTGTGCTGCAATAAACCTGTGGATATGTTCTCCCCTCTAACAGAATCATTTAGAAGCTATCTGTGGGTGATCTGGGTTCTTTCCATGCAAATATGTCAGTGCATATAACTCTGCCTCATCACTTTGAATGGCTGTGTTCTTTTCGGTTGCATAGATTCAGAGACATTTGTTGGACAATTTCATAAACAACTCTGATAAACATCCTTGTGTGTTTATATTTGTGGATACATACAGATAAATATTTATACACATGTATATATATACATGCACGTACACATATATGCATACACAGAGGTTTCTTAAGCATGCTTACCTGATTGTTTCCTCTGGATCAAAAGCTCCCTGTCATTTTACTAGTCAGTGAATCTGAGTCACAGACCCTGGACCCCCATCAGCTCTTCTGCAGATATCTCTGCGTGGTACTCAGCAGAACTGAGAAGCCATTAGACAGGGTTTCCCAGGCCCCACAAGCTCACACCTGCAGCTCTGCATCCCCCCACCCACAGCCCCTGTCCCTACTCCACAGAGTCCAGCTGGTAGTCAAGACTGAAAGAAATCCCATCTGCCTAACTCTGATTCCTTCCCAGCCTCTTCAGTCCCAGGCTGCTACTTCAAAGTTAGAAGGTGTCAGGAGACATCCCAGGACAAGAGAGGCCACCAGGAACCCGATCACTTTTGTCACAAAATCACTGGTCAAGACCACCTCCCCAAACAAGGCTCCTCTCTGCTTCTTTTCTTATGAAAGGCCTCTGTTTGCAAGGCAGTTTTAGTATGCCACACGGGTAGGGAGCATCCCCTGCGGTCAAACAGTGAATGCAAACTGCCTTCTCTCTGCGCTCAGCCACCAAAGGCCTTTGCCTCCAACGCGGGTCCTGAAGCAAAAGGACGGCTCCATGAGGGAGGAAACGATCCCGATCCCAACGCTTCTTTTGCTAATGACCCATTCAACGAATCAAAGTAACTTCCTTTTATTTGTGCAAAGGCACGTACCTCTAACCAAGTTGAATTCAGTGATTCTGTTTGACCTGTATATAAATATATTTTTACTGTGAAAAATACACACGCACACACGCACACACACATACACACTTACGTACGCATGCTTGATTTTAAAAGAGTACTTCCTCCCTGCTGACTCCTCGGAGCCGTGGGCAAGGGTCTGCTGACATTTCAGGAGGTGGCAGCCCTGGTATGATTATGGGGTCTAAAGATACAGAGGAGATTGTCTTATCCTGTACCCTCATCCTCACCCTGCAAACACCACTCTGCTGTTCCACCTGACGCTGCTCAACAAACAGCAACGTGTCCCAAAGCTGAAGCAAGAAGTGTCCCCAGTGGCTTTACCAAAAGGAGCCATCATTAAAAGGCACTGCAAGGTTTTTTTGTTTTGTTTTTTGCCTAAGCACCCCCTTTCACCTTCCTTTGTGTGACTTAATATAAGGTCACTGCATGACCTCTGTATCTGTAGGTGTCCAAACACCTTCCCCTACCATCACCTTGTGCCCTCTTGTACAGGTGGGGGGGGGGTGGTCTGTGGTTGAGTGACTTGCCTAAGACAGCAGGGACCATCAGGGATTCCAACAGGACTGCAACCAGAGCTCCCTCGCAGCCCCTTTCCACCACTGCCACCAAGCTGCTTCCTGCTCTGTCAGTCTCCACACTGCTCGCCCAGAGTCCACCCTCACAGCCCCCACACTTCCCTTTGTGGTGCTTCCCCTGCCTCAGATTGCTGTTCCTGCTGGTGGGTGTTTGCCCCCTCACCCCAAGACCCACCCCCTTCTAGGCCCGGCCAGCTCTGGCCAATCCATAGGACACCAGCTACACTTTGGGACAGGAAGGGCCTACTGCATCCTGGTTTCTCTGACTCTCTTTGGCAAACTCCCAGGCACAAATCTGGCTCTTCTATTTAGGAGAGAAGCAGAAGGAAACCCACCCCACCCGCCGCCCCACACAGGAACACCCCCTACTGTCATCCCCATGGCAGGTCCCAGCAGGCCTCTGACATCTCAGGTGCCACAGGAGAGACTGGGGCTTGCAGAGAACCCAGGACACAATGCAGAGCCCTCCAGGAGCCACATGGGTTGTGCAGGGATCCCACCACAGAAGCTCTGGATCCAAAAGCAGGGGATCCCTGAGGCCTTGTTTTCCCACTGTTGTTCTTTTGATTACTAAAGTAATGTGTCACTGTGGTGAAATTTTATTTTCCAGAAAATACCAGCCAAAATTAAAATCATCCAAAAATTCTACACTCCAGAGATAACTAGTGTTGATATATTTGGTATATAGACATTCACACTTTTCTCTAAGAATCTATGTAGATATTCACAATTTTTTTAATAAAACATTTTTTCCTGTTATTCCAAAGTATATCCTGGGCTATTTCCAGATTGATACATAAAAAACTATCTCAAGCTTATTGATGGGCCCCTGGCTGTCCACTGAATGAGTACATTATAATCTAAGCCATCTATCTGCACTAGACACTTAAGCACTGCCTAGTAATTGTGGGGGGGTGCTAAATTTCTAAAAGTATGATTGCTAGTTCCACTATGCACATTTGGGGAGCTCTGGATTCTCGGGGTCAGACCTCCCTCCTTGCTTTTCCTATCAGCAGCCTTTGGAGGTGAGACCAGTGTTGGGAAGATGGGAAATTTAATTACCAGGATTCCCCACCAGGCTCTGCCAAGCCCAGAACACAGTTTGGAAATCCCCAAAGACATCAGCACACAGAAGCAGCCAGTTGCTGAGCAGTGGTGAAAGGGCTGACAGATGGGAGGGCTCCAACTCCGGCTCCCAGAGTGATCAGAAGCAGGCAGTGTGGGCAGGTAGTACCAGGGGGGCACCTGGGGCTCACTGTTTCCTCCTAAATGTCATTTCACTAAGGGGCACATAGTGATAAATACCTGGCCCAGCAACCATTGGAAGCTGCCTGCCTGCCCTCCCCAACCAGCTATGTGGCCCAAGAACAGGGCTTCATCTCCTTGAACCTGGGTTTTCTTTTTATCCTGCCCTTCCCTTGAGACCTTCTTCTGTGATCTCAGAAGCAGCCGAAGCCCGGAGTAGACAGGTCTCCACTCCATTCACCAAATCATTCACCTTTCCTTGATCTGTTCGTTATAAATCGGCTTGTATAACCCTGCCTCTAAGGGGGACCACACCTCATGTGACTTCTGTTGGTACTAGCATAACAGTGATGACACCTTAGTGGTCAGTAGGAAAGTGCAGATCTCCACTGCCAATAAAGAACAGGCTGCCATCACTCAGCCATCCTCCCATCAGCCCTGCATCGGGGGCAGGACCCTTCCCATTCTGCGGTTGGGAAAACGAAGGCTCGGAATTGGCCGTTTGTCCAACTCAACTGTGACTCACTCTCAAGTCTATTTTATCTCTTTCTGTATCCTCCCCTGTTGCTCCAATCCATCCTACAGGAGACCTAGAGACCGCATTGGGAAGATTCTTAAGCTCAGAAGCAGAAAAGTTTCTAGTGCAGAGATGAGGGTTGATGGAGCATAGAGCCATCTGGATTTCTCAGGTTGGTCCTAGTTGGCTCAGGGACCCTGAAGCCAATTAACATATCCCTTCCTAACATTTATCACCTATAAAATTAGCAGTGAGAGAATTAATTAGCAATATCTGGCAAAATCCACTCAGCCTTTTTTTTTTAATCATTCATACAGTACTTCTAACAACAAGAGCGCAGTCAGTCTCCTTCCCTCCCTCCAAGAGCGAACACATACACACTTGGCTTCCACACAGTGCGAGGGAGCTTTGATGACCCTCCCCCGCAGAACTCATCCCAAGCCCAGGATCCCCCCCTGGTCTCCAGTGCTCCCTGGCTCCTGGAGGTAACTAAGCCCTGGTGATATTCTCTGGAACCCTTCCCATCCCAAAGCAAGAACAAGGAGCAAGATGCTCCCATTCAGTGTAAGCCGAGAACACTTCTCAGGCTGACCCCCAAGGCTGTCCTCACCCTAAGAGTAAATGGGGTTAAAGCGGAAAAAGTGCCAAGAAGCTGATGCCCACGAGTCCTTGACTGCAGACTCAGGTGTGCCAGACCCATAGCTGGTGCCAGGGCCGCAGCAGAAAGAGAGGGTGGGCAGAAAGGACACACACACAGAAGACAGGGGGAAATGCTGGGACCAGGCCCAGAGACGCCAGAGCCAACCCCAGAGGCAGCCTGAGTAGGGTGAGGTGGCTGAGCCAGGAATAATGTCTGTACCGCACTTTATGTGAATCAGAACGTCACCCAGAGGGGTTGGCAGCTGCACTCTACAACATACCAGATGAACTTTCTAGGCTCTGATGCTCTTGGGCTCCAGGGAAAAAAAAGTCAAAGAGTTTCCTATTTTCCTAGAAAATCCTGTGGTAGGATGGATACCGCAGAAAAGAGTCATAGCTATAAGGACTTCCCTTGGACCCGTGGGCAGCACAGGAAGTCAGGCAGTGAACGGATCGCAAGAAGTTAATGCACTGTTGCTCCAGAACCCAATTCGGTTCCTAACTTTTGAAAACAAAAGATGTGGTGGCATCTGGGGCTGTGATATTGGCCCAGTTGTACTGCCATATTCTGTGAACATACAGATGTGCAGCAACAAAGCCCATCAGTATATACAACTATAATACACCAATAAAAAAGTGTGGAGAAATAATTTTTAAAAAATGACGTGGTGGCAAATGGGGACCTTGATATGCCTGCTCAGCTATCTAAGCTGGAACTGCAGAGAAGGAAGTGCAGATCCTCAAGGGCTAAGCCCTTGAGGACAGGAGCCGTGGCTAAGTATCTTCATGACCTCCCATGCTCTGCTCTGTGCCTGAAACACAGTAGGTGCTCAATAAACCTTCATTCGAGGTACAGCTTTGTCCACAGCACTTGCATTAGTGGGGTCCTGGATGCATGGACCCAGTTGGGTGGGGGACAGCCAGGCAGGACATGGCTCTAGAGGCCCTCATCTGTGGTCACAAGGAAGGACACTCTGGTGGCTGAGAAGGCAGAGGAACATAGCCTCACTGCCTCTGCTGGCCTCCAGCGTGGGGCCCGGCTGGGGTCTGGGAAGGAGACCTCAGGTCCTGCCAGCATGGCACCCTGTTCTCTTAGAGACGTCTTCTCTCTAAGCCTCCCTCCAGCTCTTTGGCCCCGGGATCTGCAGCATGCAGAGGGGCAGCTCCTGGCAGGTGTAAACCAGCACGGGCCCAGGGAGGCCAAGCCTCCAGCTGCCAACACAAATAATTCCCTCTTTCACTACCTCACTCCCTGGTGGAAAAACAAGAAAACAAACTTCCCCTGAGCAACCTAAAACCCTGTGACCCCCTGGCCAAGTGGCAGGATCCAGCTCCATCTTCATCCCCTCCTTTCCCCTGGCTCACCTATGCCAAGCCCAGAGGCCAGCCTCACAGGTTATTTATAACTGTGTCAGAGGAGGAGGAGGCAGGAAATAGGAAATTATGAAGGAGGGGAAGAGGAGAGCAGGGGCCAAGTGACCCTGAAGGATTGGAATCTGCTGCCTGCCCGGCCCGCGCATCAGGGCCCAGGATGGGGAATTCTTACCCAGCCTAGGTTCCTCCTGGCTGCATAGCCCTATCTGATCAGCAACCCCTTTTCCAGGCCCAGGTGGAAGCAGTTTCATCCCCAGACGGCTTCCTCAGTCTGGCCGCAGTGACATCAGCTTTTCCAGCTAGTTAATGTTACAGGGGCTGGGAGCCAGGCAGGAGGCCCAGCCCAGGGGGAGAAGAGTGACAGACTGGCCTGGGGTGGGCAAGCACCCGGCCTTTCACCTCTGCCACCCCTGCCCTGCTCCCCTCCCTTGCTTGTTGAAACACCCTGGAAGCACAGTGTGCGTGGTCAGCTCTAAGCTCAGGACTTCTCATTAACTACATTAAGAGGTCTGCAGAAGCGTGGGGGTGCAGGGGTTTGACTCGTCCAGAGTAACACAGCAGAGCCAGGCCCCACACCCTATCCTTCAGGGACACCAGCTGACAACCAGCACCCTGGATAGCTGAGCCCCTCCCTGAGCAGACGCGAGTGCGCTCGCCTACTACAGAGGCCAGATGGAGGGTCCAGCCCTGCTGTGCCCCCAGCCATGTCCAAGACCCTGGAATCCCAATCGGCTACCTCCAGTGTGGACAGAGGCAAAACATCCCTTGAACAATTGCTTCACCCAAACATCCCACGCACCTGCTGCGTTGACAGAGCCATTAGCCTTCAATGTAAGGCTTCTTTCTGTTTTGGTTATTGTCATTTAGGGTTTTTTGTTTTTGTAAGAGAGAGAGAGGGACAGAGAGAGAAAGAGAGAGAGAGAGAGAGAGAGAGAATCAATTGTATTTAGTTTTTCATCTGATTTTCATCGCTCTGAAACTTAGTTGTATACACGGTGCTGGAGTTCGAACCTGCACCCTTGCGCATGCCAGGCAAGCACCATAACCACCGAGCCACCGCTCCATCCCCGGTTGTTTCGTTTTAATACAATCATTTACTCAGGGATTCTCTAAGATAAGTATTCTAACAATTATAGATGACCTTTAGGAGAATGTCTCTTGAAATGTATAGGTTTAATAGCTTTTAATCAGATTTCCAAATACAAACCTGTCCATAAAATGATTCAGATGCTGACTGAAGGGACCAGGGAGGGGAGGGTGCCACCCAGGTGACCCACGGACTAACACGTCTATGTGCTCGAGACCTTCAAATCATAAACATCTCCCCTCACACCAACCACACTTTCCTCCCATTAATGGTATAAACAAGATACCAAGTGCTATAGTTTGGATCTGGAATGTTCCCAACGAGATAGATAGATAGATTATATATATATATATATATATATATATATATATATATATATATATAAATTTATTTATTTATATATAAATTTATATATAATTTTTTTTAAGTATGGTACTAAGCTGAACCCTATTGGAAGGTGGTGGGACCCTTAAGAAATATAGAGTCCAGAAGGAGGTCTTAGGTCCTTGAGATTGTGCCTTCCGGGGATTATGGGACAATGGTCTCTTGCTCTCTCTTTCTCATTTCCTGACTGCCACTAGGTGAACAGATCTCCTCCTCCACACACTCCCATCATGATGCATTCTGCCACTACAGGCCCAAAGCCACAGAACCAAGTCACCATGGAAAGAAAACTCTGAAACCATGAACCAAAATAAACATTTTCCCTTTTTAAGTTGATTATTTCAAGTATTTTGTCACAGTGCCAAAAAACTGACTAATGCAGTAGGATTTAAAATTGAGTGAAGTAAGATCATAAAGCAAGTCCTAGGCCCAGGAAGGATCCTTAAATCTGGCAAATGAAGGTCACTTTTCTTCCCCCCTTTTCTTTCTGGCTCCAACAAAGTAGCCATTCATTCAGATGGCCATTTCTGTTTGGCAACCTCCGATGAGCAATTTTCCTGGGTAAAGCAGATGATATTTCTTCCTTCTTCCTTGCCAGGAACCTCATGGCAGAAAATGGGCAAAGGGGGTCTTCAGAATCCTCTTCCAGGCAGGGTCTCACCAACTGAGCTTATAGGTGCTTCTTGGGAAAACTTAATTCATTGGCCAGATGTGCTTAGGAAACTTTGGACTAAACAGAGCTAACGAGGTGGCCATGCGGTGGGACTTCTCAGAGCCTTTCTATGCTAAGAGTCGTGTGCATCTCCAAAGGGGGGCTAGAGTAGACCGTTTTCTCAAGTACATTTCTTAAGACTTTACTGGAAAACACTGATTTAGGATTTTCCACAGCTCCAGGAAATCCCTGTGCCTGTCCCCACAGCTCACCTGACGTACAAGAGGTGCTGAGGGAGACAATGAGGCAGCCTTCAGGAAGGGTCCTGCAGCCTCAAATTAGAGGCTAGACCCGGTCTGGTCTAACTTTGGAGGCTCCAAGAAATTGGAATCTGCAAAGGGCTTCAGGGAACACCAAGTCTTGGCGATTGGGTATAAAGAGGAGATCTCATCTTTCTAACCTGGCAGGACAGCAGGCCACAGGCCAGCAACCAACAGGAAAGCAAACTGAACTTGTCTTTCCTTGGCATTCCAACAGTGTGCTGTCCTCTTGAAAAGTTAAAAAAGCAGAGACAAGCAACGTTGCGGAGTAAACTTAGCTAGCGGAAGTCTGCCGCCTGCAGGGAAGCTCAGATGACCTCCGTCCGAAGCTCTTTGTGTACAGAGCATAGAGATTTCCTGGCAAAGGGCTCCTCCAATGACCCATTTTCAGTATTTGTTTATTCCTCATTTCACCCGCATTTATTGAGCACCTACTAAGTGTCATGGCCTGTGGTCAGAAATGCCCATCAATTTCCAGGCAGCGAAGCTATTCTTATTTTTCTGATGTCTATTTAAAGGGTGTTAATCCTCTCCGCCTCCCCCCCTGCAATTAGACACATACCACTTTCCAACCTCGCACGCTGACCTCGCCCAACTGGGAAGGCGGAATGGACAAGTGTTCTTCCCAGCCTGCTTAACTTGGCCAGAAATTTGGCCTTGCTGGGCTAGGACAGCCTGGGAATCAGCCAACCGTGGGGAGATGTGCTTGCCTGGTTCCTTCAATCAGTCATGAAGCTTGGAGCCTCTCTGTTCTTTGCCTTCCTGGAGTGAGGCAGAAAGTGCTAGAAATCAAGAACAGTCTGACCCACGAGCAGAGTGGGACTACCAGCTCCAATGCCATCTCTAGCATGACCTAGACAGACCTCGGAAGCCTGGGTACAAATCCTGGCACCCTGTGTACCAGCTGCACTGTCAGCAAGTTCCTTGGCCTCTCCCAGCCTCAGCGTTCTCATCTGTGAAGTGGGGGGATGAGAGCAGTAACTCCTAGGGTGCAGGTTCACAGTAAATAACAGAAGTTATCCATATGTGCATGTGTGCCCAGTTCTTAAACAGCTTTCAATGAACATTGGCTGCTTTCATATTTAATTTCTCTTAGTTTCTTCATCTGCAAGATAGAAATAAGCGTGTCCACCTCATGGGTGGTAATGAGAATTTAAGGAGATTAAGGATAAAAAGGTCTCAGCATATAAAAATAACATGATAAATGTTAAATATTTTCAAATATTACTATTAGTTTTATTCCAGGTCTACTCCATCTCTTAGGCCAAATTGCTCCACGGTCCCCCTATTTGTTATTTCCCCTATTTGTCGAGGGAGATGGCTTCTATGAGGTCTCAGCACATGGACTCCCCTCATGGCCTGAAATCACTTGCAGGGAAACTGAGTCGACGCCTTCCAGTTTGGCAGATCCAAATACCTCTCCGGCTTCCCCACACCTCCATGCACAGCTCGTAAGACAAGGAGAAGCAGGAGAAAGATCTCTGCACTCACAAATAGTATCTCGACCTGAGCTATCCTAACAATATGGTGGCCACTAAGCCCAAGGGGCTATTGAAATGACGCCAGTCCTGAGATTCACTAAGGACAAAATATACACTTTGGATGCCAAAACCTTAATTTAAAATACGTAAAATCTCAAAAAAGTAAAATCTCGCTAATAACTTTTAAGTTCATTACATAGTGAAATGATCATACTTTGGATAAATAAGTATAATATTAAAATTAATTTCATCTATTTTTCCCTCTTGTAGTAAATATAACTATGAGAAAACTTAAAACTCTGCTGGTTATGCAATCTGCTTTCTCCTGGACAGTGCTGACCTGGCCTTGCTTTCTCTTTCTGTTCCTCTGCTTCTGAGCTGTAGCTAAGACACCTCTCAGAGGAATAACAGAAGGAATTTGAACTATTTGGGGTTAACTTTAAAAAAAAATGAAACCCAGATGTTTATGATCCAGGTGGGGCCTTAAGTTTTAGGAGTCTCCAAGAATCTCTTCTGGCTTAAAGGAGCCTGGGTAAATAAAATCCATCCAGCTGCCAAAACACCCCACGGTGCTGCACCCTTGCCTGAATCTGAGGCTCTCAACGTCCCTCTGATTTGCGGAGCCGCCTCTCATCTTGTCTGCTGGAAAAAGGTGAGCGGTGGCTCTAGTCCACTCTTCCAAGGTAACTGTCACTGTTCAACATGTTAGCTGAGCCATTCGGAACAGCTTTTCCTCATTAAGCTGTTTGGAGCCCAAGATGTCAGAATCTGATCCCTCCCTCCCTCTCTCTGACACACACACAGTTAAGGACACTGTTGCGTGGAAAGGCAGGGAGGCCATCTTCCTCGGTCACCCTCGCTCATTCACAAGGCTTTCATTACATGCCTGCGATGTCAGTCAACGAGGTGCAGAGCAGGCCTGGGCCCCAGCCCGGAGGGAGCCGTAATAACATGAAGCTGGCATTTATCAAGTCCTTACTACATGCCAGGCAATGGGCCAAGCCTTTTATTTCCACTATCTCAATGAATTCTCCCACAACCCCAAGAGGTTAAAAGTACCGTTACACGGAAAAAGCAGAGAGAGAGAAGGAGGATGCAGGTAACAGTTAATGGAGCTGAGATTTGCACCAGGAAGCCCAGCTCCAGAACCTATACCCTCAACCAGCTCAGAAGGCATGGGAAGTACAGGAGCAGGCCCGAGGCAATGTCTCTGGGACCATGATTTTGCTTGAAAAGGTTGTTGTTCATATTCACTCAGAGAGCCAAGAACACAAAGGAAATTCACAAGATCATCTGAATTCAAGGTCACAAAACCAGTGACTCCTACAGCTGAACCAGGCCCAAGGACATGTTTTGTTTGGTCCATGTGTGTGTGTGTGTGTGTGTGTGTGTGTTTCTTTCACATTGTGTTCATATTTATAAACTATAAGATTTCACACTAAAATATTTGGATTTCTAGCTTAGCCTAAGAGACTAGAAATCTGGCAACCACATCCTGATGGGCTAGAGCTGGACAGCAGCTGCCCACTTCACAAGGAAGAAGGATTCTCCAGTTCGCCACAATCACCACCACTCTCTATTGCCTCCCCGACTCCACAAGCAAAGTCAAGGTGCTCCGTATTGTCACACATGCCCACCGTTTTAGTCAAGCTTTTTCGCTGCTGTCACTAAATGATCTGATAAAAACAAGTTTAGGAGGAAAAGCATATTTGAGGGTTTCAGAGTTCTCAATGGAAGGCCAGCTCCATTCCTCGGGGCTGGAGGTTAGGCTGAGCAGCATGATGGCAGGCATGGCTCCATGGAGCAGGGAGCTCAGGACATCACATCAGGAAGCAGAGCAGAGAGAGACTCCACTCCAGATGCAGAATACATAGCCCCAAGGCACCTCCCAATGACCCACCTCCTCCAGCCACACCCCACCAGCCCAGGTTGCCAGTTAATCCCTATGAGGGGATTAATTAACTCACTGACCGGGTTAAGGCTTTTACGACCCAATCATTTCATCTCAGCCTTCCAGAATTGTCACATGGGAGCTTTTTGGGGACACCTCCCATTCAAACCATAATCCCCACTGTTTTTGTAGTTTATCTTATAATAATGCAATAATTTTAATACCAATTTATCCCCCTGAAGTGGTAAAACAAGACACTGGGGAACTATATAAATATATATTTATATAAACAGATTTATTTGCTATAAAAATATATTAATTTAGGCAGACATGAATAATAGTCCAATATGTTTAATATTCAAATTTTACCCAGCTTCTGGGGTTGGTCCCCATAAGCATTTGTGTTGGTGACTTGGCCTGGATGACAGGTGAAAAAAAATCCAGGCCAAAATAGAATCAGTCCAAGAAGGAACTAGAGCCCACGTCTACCCATCCACCGCAGGTGTAAGCGTGACCTATTGAACCATCAGCTCAGAGCTGTTTCCCAGAGAGCCATCTGGATGTTGGGATTCTCACCAATCTCAGTCCTTCCAGTGGCCTTGAGGAATCTTAGGGTGGGGGTTCCTGTCTGGTCACTGGGGAGGGGCGGACTGTGGCTGCCCAGTGGAGCATGTGTTTGACCTGGGTCTTCCCAACCTACTCCTCCTTCAGGGAAGCGAGGTTTGCAGAAAACCATGCACAGCTTAATTAAAGGTCTTCATCCGAATCGGTCTTCCATGAGAGAAGGTTTCTCAGTTACAGAAAATGTTCAAACCGAGCCAATAACCAATTGCTCTGGAGCCAGGAACTGCTCTGGTAGACGGGACAAGGCTGCCTGGTTTTGATGACCATTGGAGTCTCAAGCCTGTCTCCTGTCCGTCAACTTCCATATTGGGGTTAATGGGGTCCCATTTTTAGCAAGCCCGCCAGTGGTCAATGAGGGACCCTGAAGTGACCTTGATTCTTAATCCTAGCCATTGACTGTGTCTGTGGGGTTGCTTTCTGTTTGGTAAGTCAGCTCTGCTGCAGCAGGAAGTGTGGTGGTGACATATATTTCAGCTGATGACGAATCTCAGCTCAGGAGAAGGTTTTGATCAGTCAGAGCCTCATCCACTCTTACAACCACAGAGATCCTGGCTCTGATCTTACTAGAACGTATTTCTAATGAAGGGTGTCACTGACGGATTTAGGAACTCGATTATTCAGCTAGACTAAAGAGCCCTTTCCGAGCATGCAATATACCTGTGTATGCACACTACAGGGAATCCTGCAGTTTTGCAGATGAGAGCCCAAACCCAGGGAGACTGACATCACCAAGCTGATTCCAGAATCAGGGGTAAAACTAAAGTAGCCTTCAGGTTTCCAGGCCACAACCCTCTGATATTCTGGCATTGGACGAGGACGGGGCATTGACTTATCATCCAGGTTTGGTATCACCAATCCATTTCCAGGACCTTCCATTTGGTTCCCCAGCATATCCCACTTCTCCCTATCAGAGGCAAGTGTGCTAGAGCAGTCTGCAGAGGGACAGGCAGTACCAGACCCTTGAGGAGGGTTAAACTTGGCCTCACAAACTGTGGGTTCCCATCCCAATTCCACGCATGAGCTGCGTGGCTCAGCTACCACACCTCAGCGGTGCTCAGCATTGACAGCCTTTAATTGGGAACAGTGACCCCCACCCTACTATCTGTTTTCCTCCCTGGGATGTTGTGATCATCCAATGAGATCCAGGGGACTTAAAACTCAAATGTGGAGAGTCACGCAAGGAGGGTAGGAACTTTGCTAAGTCTCTGTCCTGTAGGAGGCAGTGTGACCGAGTGGACAGCTTCGGCCTAGGGCAGGGGAGAATGGGATCAAACAGCCATGATCTTGAAACTCAGAACTCTACATGTGACCCTGGAAAACATCCATCGCCCCTCAGAGTCCCATTTTCCTCAGCAAAAATAGGTGAGAACACTGGCTCCGCCCTAGAGGATAACAACACTCCTAAAAACTAATGCTTTCGGGGACTTTGCCATGCGGCGGATTCTGTGCGAAACACTTTCTGTGGCTTCTTTCACATACTCGCTAACCCAACCTGGCACATACTATCAGTTCCTCCACCCTCCAGATGATGCAACAGAGGCCAAAGATCTTGCTGGAATGGAGTTCACAAGAGCTAACGTGTTTCCAAATCGTGGTGATAAATTCTGGGTCAAAAGGGAACCCTTCCTAATGGACACAACACTTGAGACAAACACCCCAAGTCCTGAAACTGCGTCTTCATCAAGTCTGAGACTTGCCTCCCGCTCCCAGCAGGGACCTCAGGGGCCCTGAGATTTCTGAATGAAACCACCCTTCCTTGCAGGCAGCTGCACTGCACATGGGCCCTCAATACCGGAGGGATCAGGGTGGGAGGTGGGCAGGAGTACACAAGTGTCCTGTAATATTAAGCTCTCTGGTTCCCTAGGCTTGCTCTGCTCAGGATCTCCCCTCCCCACCTCCTGCCCCTGCACCCACTCTCCAGGACTCTGTTTTTCCAACCAGCTAAACTTTATATTGGTCTCTCTGAGGCCACATCACAGTTTCTCTTCCCTTCCACACCTCCACAAAAATCCAGGTGGCACAGGCCTGGTAACAGGGCAAGTCTCTCATCTCCAGCTGTGAATGCCACTGTCAGGTGACATGATTAACCTGAACGTGAATCAGACCTGGGTGTTGGGAAGCATCCACAGATGGCTTCTAAATGGGTCAGGAAAGGTTCTCCCAGCCTCCCTAACAGTTGCTGACCATTATTTTGTTTTTTAGCCATTAAGCCAAAAAACTTCTTAGTCCCTACTACAGCTGGGGAATACCTTCTGGCCTCGTGTCAAGTGCTATTTAGTGAGTCCCTTTAGCTAGAATCAAAACATTTTCTGCTTGGGGCAGACAGAGATGAACACAGGAAATGTGCCTAAACTCATGTCACCTCGTCTCAGAAAGTCTCCACCTCAACCAGGTCATCAGCTACCTGCTTCCTCTGCCAATCCTGTGCGCAGCACCATGGGTGACATAGAGAGGTAGCCAGGGCAGGTAAATACATGGGACCTACCCACAAGAGAGAGGCAATAAACTGGCTTGAAAGTAAATAATCCAAAACTCAGGAATCCACCATCCCCAGGAGGGGCAAAGTACAGTGGTTTGCTAAGTGGTCCATGAACAGCATTTCAGAGATCCAACCCAAATCGTAAACCAATCACCAGCAACCTATGAGAAAGCTTCCCAGGCTTAGGAAATGCACCAAGGGTCCTTGCTTTGGGCTGTGATTAATGAAAATATTAGCAGAATATGTCTGAAAAAAAATGACTGGATGGTATCAGCAGCTTTCTTCCTTGTTTTTTAATGGGAAAATGATCAATACCACATACATGAAGCTGTGATAGACAATTCTCCAAACATGGAATGCACTGAAAGGAAAGCTAATTTTAGAAAATGCCCCCTGTTGCTTAGAAGACTGGGAATCACTGGTGTGCTGAAGGAGTGCTTATTAGCTTGGTTCTCTATGGATCCCAGAACCGATGACCTGGTAACACAAGTGAGGGCGGCAGGCACTGAAGAGACTGGCTACGGAATAAACCCAAAGACACGCAGCGGGGAGTCAGAGACCACTGGGGGAAGCTGCCAGAAGGCCAGGATCTTCCCAAGTCTAAGGAGTTCTAGCCCTGGGTCTATGTGAGAATCAGAAGACAGCTGTTACGGTTTAGATATGCAATGTTCCCCAAAAGCTCATATGCAGACAATTCAAGAATGTTCAGAAGTTAGATTAGATCATGAGAGCTTTGACCTCATCGGTGGACTGCTTGACTGATATGGATTAACTAGGGGATAACTGCAAGCAGGTCGGGTGTGCCTTTGCAGTTTCTATTCTGTCCCTGTAAGCAGAGCTCTCTCTGCTTCCTGGCCATCATGTCCTGAGCGGCTTTCCTCCACCACACCGTTCCACCATGATGTTCGGCCTCACCTAGGACCCAGAGCTGTGCAGTTGGCCAACCATGGACTGAAACTCTGAAACCATGATCCAAAATAAACTTTTCCTCCTTTAAGTTGTCCTTGTCAGGTCTTTTGGTTGCAGTGACCAAAAAGCTGATTAAAGCACAGGCTTTGGAGATAGACTAATCAAACAGCTTGACTGTTTCTTAATGGTGTCATCTTGGGCAAGTGGCTTTACCTCTCTAGCTCAGACTCTCATCAGGGATGACAGACAGTGCTTACCGCAGACGGAGTGCTCCTCCAGGGAAAGTGATGACTACATTTGGTGCACTGGGGTGACACTTGGAAAGCTTCACTTTTTTCTCTTGCTGGGTGCTGGAGTATTATGTCCTCCAGAGGGTGGGAATGGACTCAGCCAGAACACAGATGAAAAAGAAGGTGTCTCCCTTCTCGGAGGAGTTAGACACATCCCTCTGCAGGACACACAGCTCAACATCACTCCAAGCCCAGGAATGATGCTCTCTGGGAATGTCCCATGCTGCTTCAGAGAACTGGGCTTTCACTAGAGATGGTGCTTTGAGGTAGATTTAAAACTGGAGCAAGGTAAGACTATTGTGCACCAAAGCAGGGAGTAGACAGGAAAATGGGACCAACAGAGATGTGGAGAATAAGAAACTAACAAGGGTGCACAAAACCAAGGCCACAGCACGGACCAAGAGCCAGAGAGAAAACAGGAATGGCTGGAGCAGAAAGGACCAGTGATGAGATGATAAAGATACAGGGGGTCCATGCTGGCCCTTGTAAAAGCCATCTCTTGACACTTCATCTTGAGTCCACTGGAGAGTTTTAATCAGGACAGTGGATTCTGTCAAACCAGCCCTTCCATCTCCCTTAATCACAAGTCCCCAGAGTCATTCTTGGCTGGGGTGCATCCTGCCTTGGTCTCCGCAATCCGTGGTCAACCTCCCAGCCATCCTACCGCTCCCACCCATGCACCATCCAAATGCAACAATGAGAGGGAGAGGGACAAAGAGATGAGTCCTCTTGCCTCTACCATCAGCTGGCCAGGGGGCATCTTTGAGTCAGCAGGCAAAATCCTGTGCATGTGTGTTTATACATATGCTTTTGAACCTGAGTTCATGTAAAACCCCAAGGTCAGACAACTCCATGAAGTAAAAGGCCCTCTGCTTATTATGAAAGCAGAAACTAAAACCATCTCCAACTAATTTGCTCCAAGACTCCACAAGTCAAGGCCACCGCTTTCCTGGCACTTAGCTCCTCTCTATATATATAAAAATGGTCCCATTAACTTGGTCTAAGTGGCTCTGATTTTGATCCCTTTCAAAGAGACAAAGGGGTAAGCAAAAAGAGACAAAACCTCAGAAAGCTGATAAAAAGTCTACATTGTTTTCCCCTTGAAGAGAACACTGGAAGTTTCTCAAGCACAGGGGCTGTACTGTCCCTCCATTCTGTGTGTTGCACATCAGAAAAGAACTAGGTCAACACAGCCACTCAGAGGGACAAATCAGAAGGAACTACTAAAATGCAAAATGCGTTGATCTTATATCCAAAAACTCTTATTACATATTTTCCAGGAACAAGAGGGTTATGGCCTATAAAAATGAAATGTTGTTAGAGACTGTGATATCCATCAATAGGGGACTGGCTAAATAAATTTAAGATATACCTATAGGGGTGTTATTATAATGATATAGTCATCATTATAGAATATAGAATATTATAATATATAATATAGCAGTTGGACATATCTTAGAGCCAGGCTACACAGGTTTAAATACAGGCTCTGTTACTTAAAGTCATATAACCTTGAACAAGTCATCAAATTTCTCTAGGCCACAGGTTCCTCAACCATAAAGTTTAAATGACAACAGCACACCTGTCTCACAGGACTGCTGAGAGGATTAAATGAGTTCAGGCATATTAATTACTTAGAATGGCGCCTGGCTCATAGTAATCACTCCACACTCATGAGGTTTTATTTTTTAAAGGTATAACCCTATGACATTCTGTATGTAAAAAGAATAAGGAAGACCTATATGTATTTTAATTGAGAAAGAGCTCAGATACACATTGTTGAATGAAAATAAGTAGAATACTATGTGTGTATTCCACTAATTATAGTATTCTAACTAGTTGTGCCTCTAAGGAAAAAAAAAACTACTCTACTTCCTATATATGGAAATGCATATGGAGGAAAAGATTTGAAGAAGGAACTAGAATCAGAGGCAGTGATTCAAAAGAACTTTTATCTTTTTATGGTGATTGATAGATGACAGATAGATAATAGATGATAGACTGATAATACATGATAGCTAGACAAGTGAAGAGGGACATATGAACAGATGGATACACACATATCTGGACACAGAATACATTCACATAATACTTGAAACTAAAAAAATATATGGGTAAGGAAAGTTCCAAAGCAGTACAAATTATGAGTGTCCTTTTACAAATGAGACACTTAAAGATGTCCAACATGCCGAAGCGCACAGCCTACAAGGCCCAGAGGAAGGATCTGAGCCCAGCTCTGCACTCCCCTGTGGCCTTTCCACCACCTCACACTGCCTCCCAAGGCCACCCAGGAGTTGACTAAGACAAAGGCTAGAAGAAGGGGCCTCCTTGTCCACACTGCTGGAATGGTAAAAGCCAAATGCAATGGAGAATTGTGTTGTTGTTTTTGTTTTTAATTAATGAACCTGTTGGAATGTGCCATTCAGCAGTCGGGCTGAAGGGCTGAATGGTTCCTGCTGTTCTGCAAATCAAACAAAACTCTCTCCACCCAAGCCACTTCCCTGGCCACTTTCTAGTCTTATCTAACCGCGGACTATGAAAGGGACACAGAACTGGCAGAGGAGCACCTTCACCAGCCAGGACGCAGTCTCCTGACCTCCGCACTGGCTTTCCTGCCCCATCACAGGGGCTGGGCAGAGGAGCCCTGGCTTGTCCCCAACACAGGGAGAGCATCTTGAATCCCTGAATGTCCTGTCTATATCAGTCTTACCCTCCCAGGCCTCAGTGAGACCAAGCAAGCCTATCTACACAGGCTTGATCACTTTAAGGGTCTTTTCCAGTTTTAATAGCCACAGAACATTAGAAATTTCCCCATTGTTTTTCTATTATAAAATTATGAGTTCTCTCCCCTTAAAGCTAATGTTTAATTAAAGTCTTTGGCCATTTTGGCTGCCTTCCAAATTTTTTAGGAAAACTCCCCAAATCTAGAAGGAAAGTACTCCTCAAATGTCACTCTTCATCACATCTCCATTCTAAGGGCTATCACCTGCCTATGACATCAAGGGTGAAGGAAAGTCAAAAAGCTTTTGAAGAACAGCATAACTAAGCAGGAATTTTGGCATCACCATTTAGTAGCTGGGTGGCCTTGGGGCAAGCACAACCCCTCTTGGCCTCAGTATCTGCCATCTGAAAAATGGGCACGCTACTCCTTCTTAAGGTTGCCAGGTGGATGGAAGAGACAGCATCTACAGGGGTCCTCCCTTCCTTCAGACCGATGGCAGCCCTATTTCCATAGTTCCCAAGATGTCAATAGTCTGGGTCCCCCTCCTGCCACAAAGTTACTGGCTCCTCTCCAAAGTCTGATCCTTTTATAGTCCTTCAGTCACAAAGTCCAGCATCCAGGCAGAATTGCGTTAGAGTAAGAGGGGGTGGATCTGGTCTCTTTGCTAAAACCACAACCTCAGACCTGATACTGAGGAATCCGCTGGCAATGTCCTGGTCAAAATAGTCCGTAGTTATCCAGGGCCATCCTCCAGAGCTGGCAGCTGACCCCCACGCAGAGCCCCACTCTTAAGTTCCCACAAGCTCAGGGGCTGGCCCCCTACCATCCACCTCACAGCTGCAGTGCTCCTTGAGAAGGGGGACAGAGAGAAGGGCTTGGCTTTCTGAAGCAAAATCCCCCCACCTCTGCAGAAAGCATACGCGCACACACACTCCAACTTTCAGAAAGCTCTTGGCACCGCCCACCCTTCCTGAGCTGGAAAGAGCGGCCAGGGCAGGATCTGCCCAGCCAAGGCTGCCTCCTCCATTCCCAGCCCCCTCCCAGGCCCCTTCAGAGTCAAGTTTTGTCAAGAGTTTCAGGGGCAGTGACTGGTGGGGAGGGGGCTACAGACATCAAGACTGCTGCCAAGTCCCTTTCTTTGCCCCGCAGTGTTTTATAAGCCAGCATGTAGTTTATTCTTCTCCTAAACACTTCGATGGGGTGCAGAGCCCGGCGTTGCCATAGAAACACCTTTTAACTCCTGCCTACCCAGAAGGCTGCACCAGTCAATGGGGCTTTGGAGAAGAAAGATAAAGGAGACACCTGTGGATGGATGCGGAGGGAGGAGAGTGAAGGCCATGGGGGTGGGGACCAGAGAGAGGGCCAAGCCAGGCATGCTGCATCCTTCCCTGGCAACATGGCACCCAGCCAGGAGCAGAAAACAACCAGGAAGGTTCTGGAAGAGGACGGTGGAAGGTTGACTTCAGCGCCTTAGTGGGCTACAGCATCAATTAGTGGGGTTGCAGGGGCCAAGGCAACAGGGAGCTCCCTCCCACGCATATTTCCTTCAGGGAGAGAACCCAGAACTTGCACCCAGAGAGGCAGGGAGCAGGGAAAGTCGGGAGCCACCTACCGGCCAGCAGCACCGTGCCCTTTGAGGCGGCCGAGGTTAACAAGCAAGCAGCCCACACCCACAGCTCCCATTTTTAAAAGCATTATCTCATCCCTGCCTCCAGTGCAGTGCACCAAACCCAAGCAGAGCACGTTTGGACCAGGGCCAGAGCATTGAAGATATTTCGTTTCTTTTTTATTTTTGCTACTTCGATGTTCTGGTTTGGAGGCATTTCTTGGTAACCCAGCTTTGCTCTGGGAATCTTTATAAGAAAGGGGGACAAAAGAGCTCTTTC
Source organism: Aplodontia rufa (assembly GCA_004027875.1). Lineage (NCBI taxonomy): Eukaryota > Metazoa > Chordata > Mammalia > Rodentia > Aplodontiidae > Aplodontia > Aplodontia rufa. The sequence goes on from PVKS010000916.1 coordinate 61,439, forward strand.
TTGAATAAATCCAGAGGAATTACAAGAAACACTGTCTGCATCAGCCCAGACCCAAAGCAAGAGCCCTAAGTGGAAAACTAAGCAGCCAACTAGGTCCAGGAGGCCCCATTGGAAGCAGGATTGACAGCTCCTGTTTCCACTTTTCCCTGGTAAACTTCTAGGGTAGAAACCTCAGAGCAAAGGGTAGGGGGGAGAAACGAATCCTTCCTCAACCCCACATTCCAAAAGCCCAAAGTGAACACACCCACCCATTCTGAAGCAGAAAGGGACTTGGGCTGCAGTCTTCACCCCTATTCTACCTGCTAGCCTCCTACCCCAGTGCGCTCCTTGCTGGCCAGTCCCACAACTGAGCAGCACTAATCAGGTGGAATGTCACCAACTGGGGTGAGGAGGGAAAGGCCAAGTGGAATTTGGGTGGGGGCACTCAAAGAAGAGGGAGAAAACCCTCCCAGACCTCAGGCAGCCCAAAGAATTTCCAAGCAATCCACAAAGCCAGGGGCCCCCAGGAGAGACAGAAGGGTGTGCCTGCCTGTGAGTCCCAGGAAAACTCTACCCTGGGGTCACACAAACGTCTTCAGCTGCCAATTGGTCTAAACTTCTGGTCACCACAGCCACCACTTGACATCTCCTAGGCCAGGTCTGGCCCACCAGCAGGGCCCTTCCCAACCTCAGCTGCCTCCCCTGCCAGGCTCCTGCCTCCTCCCACCTCACCGCAACACACTTGTGGAGTCCCTCACCCAAGACCCAGTGGAAAATTTCCTTCCCCTTTATGACTACTTAAAACACACATGCTCCATTCTTCACCTCTGAATCGATACAGGCAGAGAGTGGCTAGACCATGTCCCACCCACAGCCCAACTTGGGTACACACAAACACACACACAATTGCGCACACACAAATACACACAGAGACACACACACTCACACAAACGCATGCACGCACATAAACACACACTCACGCACACAAACACACAGAGCAGGAGTGCTGGCCTGCATGCTTTATGAGCTAGAGGCCCGGGGGCGGGGGGGGGGGGGGGGGGGGGGGGGGGGGGGGGGGGGGGGGGGGGCATGTTTTCCAGCTGCCACTCCACCTCTGGCCCTCCAAATACAAGTGTCACCAACATTCCCAAACAAGTTCTCCCTGGACACCTCTCAAGGCCCTCTATAAAAACTGGTTCTGCTTCGGACCCAGTCTGTCTCTCTCATCAAGACATAAAAGTCCAGATTAGAACTGTCACTGCCAAGGTGGGATCCTTGGCTTCTCTGTTCTTTGGGTGACAAAATCTGTTTTCCAATGCTCATCATGCCCGCTCCCCACACACATTTAAGCAGGAAAAAAAAAGGCTTCCTGTGAATTTTCACAGTTATGTGATAAGTGATCCCTCACGCACGCCACCTCCTGCTAGCTATCAGCACTCTCAAATAGTTCCAGGGGGAGGGTCAACCCCGCAGCTTTCTCCTCATTTTCCCCTTAAATCCACCCAAACTTGGCAATGCAAGAAGCTCCGTTAGCACTTGCTTGGAAAGCCTGAGTCTGGGTTGGGTCGCAAGGACAAGAATGAACTTCAAAGGCGGAGATGATGCGCTCAAAAAGCTTCAGTTTCTCCTGCAACTCTCCGGGCACAGGGCTAGCAACTTCCTTTAAAGAGTACTCAACATCGCAGCACTTCAGCTGGCAGTCCAAGTTTTAGGAACCCTCTCCCACCCTCCTCCCCCAACTCTTCCCACTTCAGTAGTGAATGGGGGCATTTTCCAGGTGTCAAAAGAGCCAGCAAGGATCTCTGGCCCTAAAAGGAGAGTACAGGCTGCCAGGAGTTCGCTCGGCCAGCGGGGGCTTCCTCGCTTGGGCATCTCCCCTCTATGCTATGCCAAAGCCGCCGCCAGAGGAAACTGAGTCTCTGGCTGCAGCGCCAGACTCGGCCGGGGCCCCGCGAGCTCTTACCGATGTCGGAGTTGCAGAAAGCGTCCTGGGGGTGGCTGGGCGAGCAAGTGCACGCCTCGGCGCCCCACTCCCCCAGGCTCCAGCTGCCCAGGAGCACCACGAGCCCAAACCAGGGAGTCATCGCCGCTGCTGCGGTCCGCTGCTGGGACGCTGCTGGCCTCTGCAAAGTTGCCGTGCGCGCCGCTGGCGGGGCTGCTGCGGCCCGAGCTCGCCCGCACGGCCGTGCGGGGCAACTTTGCGCTGCCCTGCGAGTGCCCAGAGGGACCGGCTGGGGTACGGCGAGGCGCTGGACTCCGCTGAACGGCGGGAGGTCTCGGACGAAGGAGCCGGGGCAGGAGTCGGAGTAGGACCTTGTGCGCCCGCTGCTAGCCCGCTGCCCGCGCCGCCGCCGCTGGGGCTGCCGAGGGATATAGCGCGGCCGCCGGGACGCCCCCCCCAGCCGAGGGCGCTCGGCCCGCCCCCTCCGACCAATGGCAGCGCCGCATTACCTCATCGGCCCTCCAAAAAGGGGGCGGGGCCGGGGGCGCGGGGCGGCGGGGCGGGGCCGCCCCGGACCGTTCAGATCCTTATAGGGAATAATGCGGCCTTGGGCACGCGAGTGGGTGGGCTGGGGCGCGCCCGGGACCCGCGCTGGCTGCCTGGCACCCGAGTGGCGCCCCGTGCCCCCTCTAACCTAAACGCTTTCTCCACGCCCACTCCACCCTCTGAGCGCCTCCCGCCCGAACCAGAACCAACTACCACCCGCCCCCCTAAGCACAACCCCTTCTGCGCGGCAAAGGTGGCCCACGCCCTGGAGACCTTGACCAGACCTGGTAGAAAGTCTAGGAGGAAATGCTACCTCTCCGATTTCTCTGGAGAGAGAAGGGAAGAGGGGAAAGACCCAGACAGATGACATCTTTTCTCTGTGTGTGTCTCTTCCTTCCTCTCTCTTCCCCTTTCCTGGGACCCCTCTCCCCCTCCCTCTCTCTCTTACTTTCCTGAATATGAGGAAGTCCTCCCCCATTTAGAGCTGGCTATGATAGATTGCTGTTTATCTGAGTTCCCTCCCGGCAAATGGAGTTGTGACTTCACTCAACAAACCCTGTTCTGGAAGCCGGAATAAGCAAGGCAGGAGCCCTTGCGGCCATGGAAATCCATGAGTGCATATAGGTCATTTTCTATGGCTCTAGTGCTATGAGGAAACCAAAGCTGGGTGGTGGGTTAGAAATGACTGGGGAGGGTGCTACATTCCATGGGAGAGTAAAAGAAGGGCCCTAAGGTGACAGCCCTGGTGAGAAGTGAACAAGGAGAAGGATCAGCCTTGTGGCAGTTGCAGAGGAGGTCACCAGGCAAGGAGATCAGCAAGTGCAAAAGCCCAGAACTTTGAAGAGCAGAAAGTAGAAAGGGCATGAGGAAGTGGTAGCCCCACCCATGGCAGATGGGCTTCACCCTTAGCAAGGAATTTTGAGGCAAAATCGGTCCAAAACCAGAGTAAAACCAGATCCTAGTCCAGGACCTGAGATGACTGACTGTCCTGGGTAATTGCAAATAGCAAATATAATTACAATCCTGATTATTAAATAACATTCTGCTATGTGGTTTTTAAAGCAGGGGTCCACAGTCACCCCAGTAAATCTCACAATAATCCTTGCACACAGGACCGAAAGCACAAGCCTCGTTTGTGCTTTCCGGATGCGGACACCAGCCCAGAGAGGTGGGATGACTTGGCCACCAGCCAGGAGCTCAGTTCACCCCTTTCCACTGACTGTTCTTATCAAGAAAGACGTTTATTCCTTGGACTTGAGCAGAAGTTGAGTCTAGCTAAGCAAATGCCCTTTTGCAGCAAGGGTCTTCCATCTGTTTCTCTTTCTCTCCCTCTTCATCCTGTTTGGAAAAAGACTTGAACATTTGGGCTCTAGAAATGCTGAATGTTTGGAAGATATAAGGACTGGGAGAATTGCAAGTTTCTCTTTGTGAGAAACCCCTTAGTTTGCCCCGTCAAGAAGTGATGTTATGAGGACGGAAGCAGAAAATGTTGTGGGAGATGGTTTTTCCAAGAAGATCGTTAACTCCTTTTGATACCTTAAAACAGTTGCCACATCTTTCTGTCCTGGCCCCCACCCAGCCTTTAAGAACTTCCCTTCTTGACTCTTAACTATAGAGCTCTTTCCCTGTCTTAAGGGATACTGTTGAATTATTTCCCCGACCACACTAGAAATACTTGGAGGACTGGGGTATTTTGTCACAATACTTTTTACCCTCTGAGAATAAAATAAGGTCCCAGCAGACGTGAGCATATGACCAGCAGCCATCTGGGTCCTGAGCAATGGGCACCCAAGGCCACTCTGAGGACCAGGTTGAATGAGGACACATTTAGTGGGATTTAAGAGATTCGCTTAAACTCGCATGGTACCAGTCATGTGGAAGGTTTTATAAGACTTTTTGGGCCAAATTCACTTTGGATAATCATCTTACATGTTAGAGGCCTCTCTTCTCTTTCTTTTCCCAATCATTTATGTTCAAAGCACCAATATTTTCTCCAAAGGAAAGTCTTGCCTGGAACAGAAGTATCAGTGAGAAAACTTCTACTGAACACCATGAGGAGATTTCTCATACAAACCCTCTGAAGAACTGGTTTCCAGCAGCTACGTGATTATGAAAGTGCTAACATGATCTGATTATTTCTGTTGCTGAAAGGTAATGAGGTTGCCTTTTGGGGTTTTTTCCTCTCACTTCCTTTTCTTAAGCTAGTCCAAATGGCATTTTTGGAGTTCAGAGAACTGCAAGCACCTTTCAGTTGGGAAGTTCATCTGCCTAACACTATGGTGGTTCCCTTCTTCCCACTCCGTGAGATCAGCTCAGTCCTCACTCTAAGAGTGAACTCTGTGAATCCTGGTAGGTAACCCTCGTAGCCATCAAGCAGGATATGGTGGTGTCCTGGGGTCTAATAATATGTGCAAATTGCTTTTTCAAGTCCACTGCATAAGCTAGGTGGAGTAAACCTGGCACTTTCAAGAATGGAGACATCAGGTCTCTTGCTTTCTCTTGACAGCTAAGGACAATGATAGATTTATACATCTGGGATGAACTGAGGAAGTTTCAATATCCATCTGGTCTGTCTTCAAACTTGCTAGGCTATAAACCCCATCCTCTATGTATCAACTTGGAGGATGTTGGATTCCATTCCATAAGAAATGTTTTCCTTATTTTTATTTATTTATTTATTTTTGATAACAATAATTGAACCCAGGGGCACTTAGCCACTGAGCTACATCCTCAGTCCTTTTTATTATTATTATTATTATTATTATTATTATTATTATCGAGACAGGGTCTTGCTAAGTTGCTTAGGGCCTCTCTGAGTTGCAGAGGCTGGCTTTGAACTTGGGATCTTCCTACATCAGTCCCCCTAGCCACTAGAATTAGTCATATGCCACCAAGTCCAGCTAAGAAGTGTTTTCTTGAACATTTTAAGGTCATGAATAGGATCTCAGAGCCTATCTATCCTCACTTTACAGGTAAAAATGAAAAAAAAAATATATATATATATAGGTTCAGACTGGTGAAGCAACTTGCCCAGAGACTCCATCCGTTATTGACAGGCCCAAGATTATGTTGCAGTCGCTGATTCCTTATCTGGCTTTCCATCACATTTCATGGGGCTCTGTCCTCCTGCCTGGAGCATATGACCTAATGCTTGCACTCTGGCCTTGAAAACCCCAGCCATTCGCAGACCCTGGATTTACTTTTCAGATCTGTAGGCAAATCTGTTTCAAAGTCTCTTTGAACAGTGCTCGGCTCATGAAGAACTTCTACCTACACTTATTAGACAGTTGTCTTTTATGATAATAGACTCTTGTGATAGAACCCTCTGCCAATCAGTGCAGGAATAGTGCTGTACTGTTAAGAGGTTTATCTCTTGGACATTTACCTTTTCCCTTTCTAAATTACTATCAATGCCTTGAGAAAATATTCTGAGCATATCTTTGAGAAGAGATGCATGGAAACTTTCTGTAGGAGAAAAGGAGACGAGGGTTAAAAAGAAATCAAGACCTGATATCTGTTGTGAACACTACTACAGAATAGCCATGCACCTGCCTCTTGGAAAAGGCCCTGCACCTGTCCCAGCCTCAATTTCCATGTGTGTCAGATGGAAGGTATAACGTAAATGTCTCCAAGATTACCCTTAGCTCAAGAAGCCTATAATCACGTAGGGAAATTCTAAGGACAAGGTGAATGTGTTTGAAGAATACACAGATCTCATATTTAAGTAGGCGCAACATAAAGCAAATGTGCCCAAGACTTAAGGACATCCATCAGCCTCTCCTTTGACACTGCTGAGTTCCCATCCTGCTCTCTGCTCCAGACCGAAGGTTGAAACTTCAGTGGAGAATGTGATAAAAAAAAAAAAAAGCAGATAAAAGACCGCACTGCAGGCCTCATTTTTGGACCATAAGCATTAAAATGTTCAGGAATAAAGTTCTTTTCACTCCAAACTCCCCCCACTGGGCTCTTGCACATCCTTCAGATCTTAGTTTGGATGTCACCTCCTCCAGGAAGTCACATTTGACTCCCTTCCCATGAGTCCCCCTAGCACCCTGTGCTTCCTTCTTTTGCAGCTCTTACCTGACTCTACTATGATTGCTCGCCCGTCTGTTTCCCTTCCTGGACTCTAAGCCACTTGAAGACAGGGAAGAAGTGTTTGTAACAAAGAATTTAGTTCAGTCTTAGCGGAGTAGTTCCAGCCATCAGCTCCAGTTCTGCTGCTGGAAGACAGGCAGGTGGTATCTCCTTTGAGGGCTCCCTGAGCCTTATCCTTCTGGCCAGTGCTAGGGGGCGCTATAAGCCAGAGAACTCCCAATCTCAATCTCCGCCTGCAGTCTTCAGCAGGCTCACCAGAAGGCAGAGACACAATTCCACCCTAGTCTGTGGGGTGCGGGTGCCTCTGAGTGGGTGAATCTAACCCCTCCCGTCTCTCAGTCAACATCCCGTCAGGGTCCACAGCTGCCAGAGCTCCTCCACCCCTGTGCTGGCCACATGTCAGCCCAAGGGACAGAAACTTTCTCGGGAAGCGACATACTTATGAATCACTGGTTTGGGGTCCATGGGGGTGGTCTGGGAATTCCACAGAGGATGCCATGGTCCCACTCTTCCAGAACAGAGCTGGGCTCTGGAAATTCAACCTGGAGAAGGTGCTGACAAGACATGGGTGATTTCTGTCGCCATGCAGGGAAGCTCCTTTGCTCCCCTCCCATTCCCCCTCCAGACCCTAGCCACAAGGCCTTCCCCCAACCCACAGCCCATGTGAAAGTCATTATATTCAAAATAGCCCTGTTCCAAGCAACAGACAGCCTGGTCCACCCATCACCATGAGCCCTGGCCAGACCCTCAGCAGGGCTGCTGCCCAGCTCTGGGCAATTATGAACCCGGGATGGTAGGTACTCCAGGTTCTCTGTGTCTGGCACCAGCAGGAGGTAAACACCTTTCCTTGCTTCCAGCTGGAGCCAATTTCATGGCAGTAAAATTGCAGTGTCTCCTGCCCCAGCTCTCCCGGAGCCCTGCCAGGGAAGCGAAGACCCCTCCGCAAGAGTCTCTGGCTGCGTTCACGTGAATCCTGAGGTTTTCGTATTTCTTTCCACCGGGAGCTACTCCCAGGAATTTTAAGCCAGAAAACACATGTGTACAATAGAGACATTTGTGTCTTATGTTGTCTGGGGTGGTGGGAAGGGGGAAGCTCGGTTAAATATCCCAGTTCTTGCTTTTCTTGTTTTTCTTTTCCTTTGTTAATTTTTTTTATTATTATTTTATTGACCATGTGCTCAGGCAGTGGGACATTTCTATGGAGGATAATACAATGTAGAGGGACAAGAACTTCTCCAGCTCAATCCCTTTTTAATGTGTTCCTTATGCCCGTGGAGTTCAAATGTTTTTCTTTTAAAAATGAGTAGCTCCTTTGTGGTTCCTTTGAAGGTTGCACGCGCAGCTTCTCGCAGAGGGTGCCCCATGGTCTCAGTCGGGTAACCCTGGGGTTTGAGTGGGACTGCCATGGGCACGTGCTTGGCTACTGTCAGTCTGGGCTGCGCATCTTCTTTCTACAAAGGCACCTGATCTGTTTTCAGTGGAACCTGCTGGAACTGAAGCCGTCTTGTTCTGGGCTGTCGGGGCAGTCTGCAGAGCATTCAACACCTTTGATCGCATCCTTAAACTTGGCTGCTGAAGCTCCTCCCTCTCTGGGCTTGGCTTTCTACCTCTCCAACTGCACCTTCTCAAACTTTTTGGCAGGTTCTTCAGCCAGTTCCTGACGTTAAATGTCAATGATCTTCAGTCCTTGGCCCTCTTCCCTTCCCTTTTAGCCTCCATACTCTCCCTGGTTAATCCCATCTGCTCCCCTGTGTCATGTGCACAGGAACAGGAAGGGGCACTGGAAACAGCACTACCCCATCTCCTGTCCCTTCCATCAGTCTCTGCCTGGACCATCTCACCTGGAGGTCCCGTGTCCTCCCCAGTCTCCACTCGTCCACAAGTCACTCCTCTCCCTTCTGTCCCCTCCAGGGTTATCCATTCCCTCATATGACACCAAGTCCTATAGACCCTCCTTTTCTCAGCTTCACAAAGAGAAAATGTTTTACTCATTCTTCCTTGCTCAGGCCCCCATAGACTCCCGACAGTTTCAATAGTCACATAATTGGTCATCCCGCCTACAGTCTTTATCAAATTCAGCTTTTGCGTTGCTGCTCCTATAAATCTTTTCAATCTGAAATCATGCCATCCTTTGCTTAAAGTTATTCATTCTCCATGGCCTTCTGAACAAAGTCTTAATGCTCCAGAGACATTCAAGGATCTCTGCGATCTGGCTCTTACAGTGGCGTCACAGACTACAGCTAGAGGTGGCATCGCTCATGCAGACTATGATGTGGCCGCTACCTCTGCGGTGGCCCCACAGCAGGCCCTGTCCCCTCTCCTCTCTCTAAAGTGATGCTGCCCTCATTCCGTGGTGCACCCTTTCATGGGCCCCCATTCTGCACCTTGTCTGCCAGGTGTCACATGTTCATCTTTTGGGATTTGGCTAGAGTCACCAGCTCCCCTGTTTACCTGACCCTCCTCCTGCCCTAGCAGAACTGAACTCTACCATGTCTCTCTTACCACCCACAAAGGATTCCCCAGACTTCCATCTGGGCACCTCCCACACCCTCCTGTCCCCAGGGATCCATACTGTCAGATTCTCCTCTAGACAGCACAGAAACCTGGGTGCTTCTCTGATGTGTTGTCCACAATCTGCATGGAGTAGGTGCTCACCAGATATTGAAAGAATCAAGTAAGCAATGAATGGCAGGAAAAGGGGTGGAGCCAGTATCCCCTTGAAAATTCACCAGGACAGATGTTCTGAAATCCAGTTTCTTGAACCCAGAGTTGAGCTGTCTCAAGGACACAACTGAGACCAGCAGATCAAGCCCATTGTCCTTCTTTCTGATGAGATAGCCTCACAGGAGTGAGAACTCAGTCAACGTGACCCCAGATTGTTCTCCAATAGTCACAGAGCTGCATACAAAGCTAGTTTCTCATCACAAGAATGCTTTGGTGGGTGTGGAGTCAGACACAGGGATTGAGGTCATCCTAAGAAAGGGCTTCTGGCTGAGGTTCTTTGGAATTTTCTTTTTGATGGAAGCAAAGGCTTTGCCAGGGAAGTGGTGATGCCCACTGGCCAAAGCCCCTTTGGCTGGACGGTGTAAATGCTGGACACACAATGCCAGCTCTCTGGTATTCTCAGTTCTCTGTTCTTCCCCCCAGGTTTTTCCCATACTGTGAATATCGCAATTCCTTGGTTTCTATATTTTTTCAAGAATTTTTTTTAACTGAAACAAACAACATCTAAAAGTGAAGTTTCTGAAAGAACTGCTTGTTCTTGCCCATTTTGGAGCTTTCTTTAAACTTGGCCTTGGCCTCCCATTGGACCTTACATTTGAAAGCAGGGTCTTTGAAGACATTCTTGATGAAAACAGTTTTGTCCAATGGGGCTATCCACAGGGCCTCCCATGGACATGAGGTGATGATAGTTAGAAACTTTCCCAGAAGACTTGACCTTTAACCTCTTGGCAATTTTATTCCTCCCCGTGGCAGCTGTCACTTCGAGCATGGCTGTAGGAGTGGTGGCAGTGTCCCATCACTAGTGTTCTTCTCGATGCCGGATTTGCTTCTGGAGTGGAATCTGGCCAGGACCACTTCCTCAGGGGTCAGGAACTTGCCTGTTCACTGGACCCTGTGACAGGAAGAAAGAAAGGGCACTTCCACTCAGCTTCCACATTCTAGGTGACGGTCACTGCCACTGATCATCCCTAAATCGGCTACTTTGGATCTCCAGATTTTCAAATCTTCCTTTGTAGTGTCTTAATTTACTACCATGGTTGACTGAGCCCGTGCATGGCATGAGACCTTATGGCTTCCAAGCCATGGCTGCCCTTCATCACGAAGACTTCACTGAGAGACTCCATCAGCCTTCTAGCTGCTGTGTCATGGTATGGTTGTCAACTCTTTGGGGGAAAGGGGCATGGTTCCCATCTTCCTTCTCTGCTGTCATTAAATATTCACCAGATGTTGATAGAGGGTCTACTGCCCCCTGCTAGGCACTGGGGTTGGGGCAGTGAGCAAGACTCAGATCCCTCAAGGTGCTCCAAGTCCAGCAGGAGATAAGAAATAAGAAAGCAATGCTTGGTGTCAGAACTACGATGGGACCAAGTGTATTGTGAGATGGTAGAGCTGGGCCACTCAGCCATGGAGTAGAGAGGTGTTTGGAAACCCATGTTGTAGGTAGAAAAAGGCACAGCTAAGAGAGCACTAAAGTCCAATTCAAAGCCCTCATTTTATACAGAGTCAGGCCGGGAGAGTGAACTTCTCTATGTATGATTAGCAACAGAAGCAGAACAAAAGCCTGGCCCCCGATTACCTCGTTGTCGTCTTCCCATCACTGCAGGTGTTTCTAATTCAGTGCTACACCAGGGAGAAGAAATATTCAACAAGTAATGATTTCCCTATCACTTTCCTCAAGAAGGTTCGCTGAAACAGGACAAAAGCTAGGGGGAAAAAAAAGGTTTCTACAATGAGAAGAAAGACCTGACCTTTGTTGAACATCTACTGTGGGCAATGTACTTCCCATGCGGTGTTTCTCTAATCCCTACATGATCCTAAATGATAGGTATTATTTGATGCCCACTTTGCAGCCAAGAAAACGGAGGCTCAAAGTTCAACTGCATGCCCAGTCTCTTCCAAGCAAGGAAGGAGCAGAGCTGGGATTTAAATCCAGAGGTCTTGTTGCAAACCAGCACTCTTTCCACAGTGACTTTAGAGTCACTGTGCCCACAGATCCACTGGGGCACTAAAGTGCTAGTGACTTCCTCTCTCTCCCATTCAGTGCTCAGTGCTCTAGATCATTCTATGATGCAGCAAGCGGAGGGAGACATAGTACCTACCCCGAGGGCTGGGAAAGGAGCTGAATCGTGCCTGTTTTTTCTGGTCTGCAGCAGTCAGCAGGCAAGAGAAAGGACTTGGCAGGCGACTTCTGGGGGTGTGGGTGTGCCCTTCTTTACTCAGAATTTGGAAAATTGCCACAGGAAAACGACATTTATATTACAAAGAGCAGGCCCAGAACCCTGAAGCAAGCTGATGGCAAAATGAGCAGACTGCCTTTTTTATTTTAAACAGCTATTGAATATGGCTTCATTTCCTCCTCAGATTTCAAAGACCAGATTGAGGCAGTATACCAGGTGTCTGTCCAAGTTCTGCCACACAAACACCGAAGCTGTGTGACCTTGAGTCAGTGAACCCCCTTTCTTCACATGTAAAACCAGGAGCTTGAATTTAACTTCCCAGTGGAATGTTCTGGAAGGCACTCAACAAGGGGGCTAAGCGCAAAGGCCTGTGAAGGGTTTTAATCCTCCTTCACTTTTTCACTGTGACATTGAGCAAGCCGCTTAACCTCTCTGTGCCTTAGATGCCTCGTGGAAAAGTAGAGGAGAAATTCATGGATTTTCCTGAGGATCAACATGGTGTGGTGGCATCTGTCTTTGAGAGCCCACTTGCTTGACCCTAGAGGAATCAAGGTTTGTGAGACCAGGTCCTGCCCTAGTCTAGTACTTTGTGGTTATAAGAAATGGTGTATTCCCACCAGGTGTGTCGTGCACACCTGTAATACTAGCTACTTAGGAGGCTGAGGCAGGAGGATCAGAGGTTCAAGACCAGCCTCAGCAACTTAATGAGGCCCTCAGACCTTACCTCAAAATAAAAAAGGGGCCAGAGATGTGGCTCAGTCATTAAGTGCCCCTGGATTCAATCCCCAGTACCAAAAATAATGAAATAAAATAAAAGTGGCATTTCCCCATATCCCCTTTGACCGTGTCAGAACATACCCAGAGAAGGGAGTGGGGAAAGGAAGAAGCAGAGAAAATGAAAAATGGAGAGTAACCCCGAATTCCTGTGAAGCACCACTGGGTGTCAGGCATTCTTCAGGGGGATTTGCATATAAAACTTCATACTAACCCTTATAGCACACGCCGTCCCTTTTAGTCAAACATGGAAACTAAGGTGCAGAGAGACAAAGTCATCTGCTCAAGATCACAAAGCCAGAGCAGTCTGTCCCACGAGCCCACGCTCCTAACGACTCTGCTATCCGGCTGGAGAAGGTGAACATTAGAAAATAAGGGATCAGGCTGGAGCGGTGGCTCAGCAGTTACGCCGCTCGCCTGGCACGCGAGAGTACACGGGTCCAAACCCCAGCACCACGTACACAGCCAAGTGTCCGAGCAACGACAGCCACATGAAAAACTAAATAAAATTGATTCTTTCTTTCTCTCTCTCTCTCTCTCTCACACTATCCCTCTCTCTTTAAAAATGAAAGGGAGGGATCAAGGGGCAGATGCCCAGTTTCTGCCACCAGGTGGGTCTTCCTTCCCCCAGTGCCTCGCTAGCAATCATCAAGACACATGAAAACAAGCTAACTATAGCCTATGGAGCCCGGATTTGCCTGCAGCCCCTCCTAGGGAACAGAACTTATTGGGGCAAAATGCTTTCCAGCCCCGGGGATGGGCATAGAAGCTGTAATCCAAACATTACTTCAAGCCCTGTCCTCCTCCATCTACTAAAATACTCTCTAAGCATACATTTATTCTCTATAAAACAAGGACAGACATGAATTCACAGAGATAGTTGCAAAGATCAAATAATAACTAACATTATGAGCATGTGTTATGTGCCAGATCCCATTCAATATACTCTGTAGGTATAAATATATTCGATTCTCACAACTCTGTGATGTAGAGGCTGTTATCATTATGCCCACCGTACAGAAAAGAAACTGGAGGCACAGAGAGGGTCAGTGACTTGGTCAAGAGGCACACAGTAGTAAGTGCAGGAACCAAAATTTGAAGTTCACCATCTAAGCCTGTGCCCCTCACCCGCTCTCTGCATTCTGGGGATCAGTTAAAAACATTTTGTAAGTACTAATTAGTGTTTTTCTTCATCTATGCCTTAGGCCTTTGCTCATACTCTCTCCTTGACCTTGACCGTCCTTTCACTTGGCTACTCTTCCTTGCCTGGGGCCGAGGAAGGCAGGTCCAGGCCAAAGAAGGCCAGGAGTCTGGTGGCATGCTGAAGCCAACATTCACTGGCTTAGGAGGCCTGACTGTTACTTTTTTCAGAATTCTGAGTCAGTTGTTAAAATACCACCATTATTAAAAACCTGCATTATATGAACTCACAATTAAGTAAATTATATTAAAAGAAAAGACAATTAACACTTGAAACTCATCACTTCCTAACCACAGATGCTCCTTGACTTCTGATCATCGTAGGTGACGAATCTCATGAGCCAAAAAATACATTTAGCATACTTGACACGTCAGGCACATTTGAGCTTTGCCATACGGTACCCCGTGGCGCGTCAGTGGTTCCCCCTGGTGATGGAAGGGCTGACTGGGAACTGAGAGATGAAGACACATTTGTGTGTCAGTAGCTCAGGAAGAGATCAAAATTCAGAAAGCCAAGTGCAGTTTCCACCGAACGAGTGCCATTTTCCCTCCATCGTGAAGTTGAGAAATCAGGAAATCATAAGTCAAGCCATCGTAAGCTGGGGACTGCCTGCACGTCGCTGTGTCTTCTCTTCGGGTTTTATCCATACCACTACCTGCATATGGAAACATTCCATAAGGCTGCGCAGCTGCACACCATGGGAACTTGAAATTGGCCATCCTGGGAGTATTTTCACCATAGGCTTTGGCAGATGCTACAAATCGGAGCTTTAGTCCTGGAGAGCTGGTTGTTAACATTTACAAGCACACCACTGCCATTTCCTAATTGTGTGAACTTGGATAAGAACCCTACCCTCCCTGTGCCTCGATGTCCTTACCTGTAACAGGGATGGCCAGAGTGCCAACTTCAGGGTTGTGATGAGTAAATGAGTTGATACAAAGGGAACATTTAACAGCTTGTGCTGGCGCGGGCCCAGTATCATAGAGCGGCCATGTCAACATTGTTATTAGCCAGTGTCATCCTTAGGCACTGCCTTCCACAAGGAGCCTTTACCCCCACCCAACCTGGGTGCCACCCATCAGGGATTACCTGACTTTTAGTTCATTGTACTGTGCTGGGAGGGTCAGTGTCCGTGTTGAGGTCCAGCTACAGAAAGTGAGCTGATTGACCAGAGCTGAGTTGTTACTTCCTGAACACTGAGCACAATGTCTTACTCACAGTTGGTCCGCAAGGAATTGTTAGATTAGATTTAGTTAGGAAAGAGTTCAGAGACTACCAAAAAGTCAGAATCAGGAGGCATGGAGGACTTCCTGATCACATCTCAAACTATTCAATAATTCTCTGCACTGAAGTTTTGCTGGAATACTGTGTTTGGGGTGCACACCTTCTCAGTGCCTTAGAGTGAAGTCATTTGTGAAATTCGGGAACTAAAGGCCCCCTGATCTGGTACCCAGACAGACCCACCACCACCCACTGGACTCTGGTCAATTACAAAACTCTCATTGTGTATGCTGTGGCGCCTGATGACAATCTGAACCTGCCCGGTAGGAATATGACCAGTAACTTTCCTAATGCTTGAAGGTAGCTGGAACTGCTTGTGCCTCAAGTATGTGGAGAAAAAAGACCTCGATGTCATATCAACAGCTTCTGAAGGAGATTGCACATACCTAGAGTGTTTTTCAAGGCCTGGGAGCCTGTGATTGGAGGCTGATGGCAGGGGAAACGGCGGGAGGGGGGGAGGCTGAGGCATGCTGAAAAATCATTTTTTGTCGTTTGTTGCTTTGTGTGAACTGGTTGCTGGCTTATGCAACACACAGTAATTAAAATGACTGGAATGCTTTGCATTTTTACAGCTATGTGCAGGCAGCTCAGAGCCTAGAGCTGGAGCCAACTTGGGGTCTGGCTGTCCCTTGGCCTGGCAGGTGCTGGCATCTAGTTTGTGCAGGGGTTGGGGAGGAAGTCCAAGGGGTCTGGGTTTGCTCCAGCTCCTCTCCCCTCTCTCCAGGCAGGTGCACCCAGGTGCTCCCCTTACCCCTGGGAGAAGGTATGCAGGCCACCCACCTTCTGGAAGTCTAGTGATTAGTGGTGATGCCTAGGGACAATAAACAATGATAAAGCCCCCCTTTATTAAATGCCTACCATGTGTCAGGTGTTAGCAACAAATATATGATCTGATTTTTAAAAAAAAGTCAGATATTGTGCCCCTGCTCAAACCCTTGCCAGATCCCCAGCATTTCAATAAATCCTCAATACCTCACCCTTCAAGACCCAGCTCAGCGCAGGCCCCTGCTAGGGCTGCCCTTACCTCCTCTGTCATCCCTGGTAGCCCTGAGTCCTCCCTCTGCCTCTCCAATCTGGCCACCACCTGCCACCTCCTTCTCTCATCCTCAACCTCCAGGTCGGATGCCAGCTTCCCAGAGAGATCTAGCCCAGCCAAGGGGCATAGCCATCCCCAGTCGCTGTGCCCCCCACTGTCCTAATTTTCAGATCTCTTTTGGTTTCAGTGCTTGCCTCTGTTTGCTGACGGACTTTGCCAACTGGATTGGAGGCCAGTGAGGGCAGGTCCTCAACTGTCCGGTTCACGGCTCCATCCCAGCAGTTAGATCAGGACCCAGGCACCAACCAGGTAGACTTCATCACCCTCACTTTCCAGATGGGAAACCTGAAGCCAGGGGAAGGTTGTCCCTTGCCCAAGGCCATCCCATTAGAAGTGATGTCACGGAGGTCTGTTCAATCCAAAGTCCACATTTTGGGATGAGCACACACTTCCTTCCCTCCTGGACCTTAGAAAATAATAAAAAGATGGTGTCTGCATTTCAGGATACCAGACCTCAAGACTAACCAGGAGCCCCTCTGCAGCCCCGTGTTGGTGATGGGAAGAAGCAAGGATGCCCTTGGGAACTTACAGCTCTGGTGTTCTAGTCCTATTCTGCCTCCTGCGTGACTTTGGTGGAGTTAATTTCCTGCTCTGTTGAGCATGTGTAGAGGGTGTTTTCTCTCACTTCCCCAGGGTGAGCTATGTGACAGTTCCTGAAGACACAGTATCCCAATGCCCCTCTCTTGTCCTGAGATGGGGAGGGTGTGCATCACATGGCCACACCATGGAGGACAGATCCTCTCCCTGACCACATGGTGTGCCTGCCTCTGGGTAGCTACAGGGGAGAGCAGACTGCATTTGGAAGATGGGATCCTTCAGGAAGCCCAGGGACAGGCAGTGTCTCTCTGGTCCTCTGCCCACAGGGCCTGACCCAGCCTCCCCGACAGCCCCTCCTTCCAGCCACACAGGATCCATGCCCTTCCTCCCGTGACACAGCTTGCAGCTTCTTCCTACCGTTAACTTCTTTTTTACTGTTTTGATGTAATTCAGACTCAGAGAAAAGCTGCAAGAATAATTCAAAGAATTGCCACCTATTTCTCACCTAGATTCCCAGATGTTAGCGTATTATTATGTTCCCATCCTTTCTCTCCTCCTCTCTCTATCTCTCATTAAAGAGTGAGTTTTGGATATGCTACCTCTTGCCTCTAAATATTGCAGAAATATTGCAAAAATTTAGAAACATTTAGAAAAATGTAGAAATATTAAATATTTCTTTAAAATAAGGGTGCCATCAATTTCTGCAGTGTGGAGCAGTTGGGACGTGGAAAGTGCCTGTTAAGTACATAGGAGTATGTTTTGCTAGAATGTAGTCTATTTTTTTAAAAGTGGTTTGAATTCCTTAGATTTTCTCCTCCTTCTTTTTTCCTCCTCAAGTTAAGTCTCATGGGCAAAAGCAAGACAAGTTCTGTCATTCAGGGAGCACCTCGTCTGAGCCTGATCCTGTTCTTAGAATTGAGATGCAGTAGTTGAAAAAGAATGCAGACAGTCTGTGTTCTGAGATCTTAAAGATGAACCGCTGGTGTGTCTGAATGCAAAGGAGGTGACAAAGCACGGTGACTTGAGGGACTTGGAGCCGGCAGGGGGGGCTCCTTTAGTTAAGGTAATCAGAGAAGACTTCTTGGAAGAGGAGAAAGTTCTACTAGGTCATTTTAATCTGGTATATTATTAGTCAGCTTTCCATCACTGTAACATAGTACCAGAGATAATCAACTTAAAGAAGGAAAGGTGTATTTTCAGTCACAGATTCAGTCCATGGTCATTTAGCCTATATTGTTTTGGGAGCCGTGGCCAGGCAGAATATCATGGCAGGAGCACATGACAGAGGAAGTGACCATTTTATATTGGCTGAGAAGTGAAGAGAAAGGAGGGGCCCCTGCTAGGGCACAACCCCCTGACCTGACTCCCCCACCTCTAGAAAGTTCCACCATCTCTAGTGGGCACCCCAAGCTGCCAACTCAACTTTTAACATGTGGGCTTTTGGGGGCTGCTTCTCTGAACCACAGCCTCTAGGAAAATACCTACTGGGCAAGCGTCAGGCACACTTTGTTCTATGTATGTTTCCCTAACGACTGAGGGTACAAGGGCTTTGAATCCTCACGTAAGAGCATGATTTTGGGAGCTGGCTGGGCTCCTCACCACTTGCGGTGACTCCCATGAGCCTCCAGCAATCTCTGGAGAGAAGGCACTCTGAGCCGTTTTACAGAAAAGGAGATGGAAACTGCAAGGAGGGAGTTCATTCGCCCAAGAATAAAAAGTAAGGGGGACCCTTTGATACCTGGGACACCAAGACTTCACCCAGAACCAGTGTTGACCTCGGTGCTCCCAAGGAGGACAGCGGTGGGTTTTAACTCAGGGAGGGGGCACTGTGCGAGCATCAGAAGACAGTTCTGGCACTGGCTCTGCCACTTACAAGTCGTGACTCTCTCCTAGTCCCATAACCCAGAATTGTGCCGCCATCCCTCCCTCCGCTCCGCTGCAGAAGACAGGGCGAGTTCACCTGCTGTTGGCTTTGGTCTTCCTTTGCCTCACAGTACCCAGTACAGTGCTTTGCGCTCAGTAGGGCCTCAAGCCTGGCACTCACCTGCATGCAGTTGTTCTCTTGTGCCAGTAGAAAATCAATGACATTATTTTACGTCCACACCTCATGCAGGGTGCTTCAAATAAGACCCGTGCTATTCCGGGACTCCTGCCCTGAACAGTCATTGGCATAGTAGAGTTTCCAATGTACCATGAAGGGGGAGAGTGACCGTGTGATTAGTCATCGGCGTGACAATATTGCCACCACTTAGTAGCTGACAGCAGCACACATTTATGATCTCACGGTTTCTTTGGCTTGGTGGGGATCTCCTCAAGGCTAAAATCAAGATGTCAGCTGGGACTGCAGGGTCACGTGGGACCCCACCGAGGAAGTGCCTGTTTCGCAGTTCACGTGGCTGTTGTTAGCATTCGGTTCCTCGGTTTCTCCCTGGCTGTGGGCTGTAGGCCCCCTCGGCCCTTGCCATGTGGCTGTCTCCGGAGGCAGCTATCTGGCCACTGGTGTCTTCAAAGCCAGTGGAAAACAGCCTCGTGGAATGGGAGCGTGTTCACATAACCACGTGTATCTTGTCACCTGCCATGATCTCTCCGTGGAAAGCATGTCACAAGTCCTGCCCACACTCACGGGTGAGAATATCAGGAGGGGAGGACCACGGGGACCGCAGTGACTCACCCTCCAACAGCAAGCAGAAGGCTGCACGTCTGGGGAATCAGGGTCGGGAGAGCTGAGCCTGGGAAGAGGCTCCGCGAACATCACATCAGCTGAACGTTAGCTCGCTTGACCCTCATCTGAGCTGACCAGGCAGACTCTGTTATCATCCTCACTGCACAGGAAAGGAAACTGAGGCACAGAGAGTTCCAGGGGCCTCATACAGTGACCCAGACATTCCGTAGTATGGCTGGGAGCTGAAGCCAAGCAGTCTGACCCGAGTTCATGATCAGTTCTTAGAAGGCAAAGCTGACTTGTTAACTTCCCCCCAAATGGCAGTAGGGTGAAGGTAATGGCCACCCAGGGGTAGATCAGGGACCCCACAGTCTAGGCCACTCCCTGCTGTCTCCCCAGACGAGGTCACAGTTCTCTTGTTTCCCATTAGTGCCTGCTTCAGGGCCCCAGGCTGCACCATGAGCTCCCAGGACAGGCATCTAGGTCACGTAAACCTGTGGGCAGAAGCCAGGCCTTCGCGACCAGCGGAGAAGCCCAAATATGAGGAGGGAGGACAAGACTCCTGGGGCCTGGCCCATGCTGGGATCTGAAGCCAAGCGCCTAGCTTCTGTGGGTCTGCAGTTCCCCATCGACTGAATGGAAGCACAGCTTCAGGTCGCCCTGGACGTTGGGGGATCCAGCGGGACACTAGAGAATTAATTCACCAATTCCCAATGGTCCTTCAGGGCCCACATCCATGAAGCCTGAGAGAAGCCAGACTCCTTCTGCTAGAATTGGTTTTCCTTCTTACTATGGAATTTTCCTTCAGAAAGTTTCAGACGGGAAACGCCCAGCCCCCTGAGAAGATGGGAAAGAGGCCTGAGGAGGGGAAGCTTCCTCGGGAGGGGTGGGACCCTTCCCATTGCTGGTCCCTTCTGCTCACTTGAACACTGTTCTGTAAGAGAATGAAAAGAAACCTGGGGAGGAGCGCAGGCTGCTGTAGAACTGCGCAGACCAAGAATCCCAGGACAGCCACAGACACGGGAAAGCATCTGAACTGAGCTGGAAGGCCCTTCAGGAGCAACTGTGCCCTGGCCTTGGCTCCGCCAATCAACAAAGGAAGTAACAGGCACAGACTCCTAAGGAGCACGTGTGCCAGGCACCATCAAAATATCTGTTAAGCCTCCACCCAGCCCTGAGGGGAAGCACACTGTCATGATCCCAGCTGAAAGGCAGAGAAACCGGGAGGTTAAGGAACCTGCCCAAGGCCACACAGCCCATGAGTGGCAATCAAGAGTGAAGTCCATGGAGCCTTTAACCACTACTCAGTCAAACACTCAAGAATTCACTGAGTGGGGCTGGAGTGGTAGCCCAGTGGTTACGGCACCTGCCTGGCATGCACAAGGTCATGGGTTCGAACCCCAGCACCATGTACACAATGAAGTGTCAGAGCAATAAAAGGCACATGAAAAACTAAATAAAATTGATTCTCTCTCTCTCTTAAAAAAAAAAAAAAGAACTCACCAAGTGCGTGCTCTGTAAGTCTTCATGTTCCATACCATGGTAGTGGGAGAGGGTGATGGAGAGTCAGGAAAGAGGAAAATCCTGGAGGTTGTCACAGCTAGTCTGCTCCCTGGCTGTGGGACCTCGGACAAAGCTATGAGCTACAGCATCTTGCAGGTCTTGGTAAAAAAGAAAGAAAGAAAATTAACAGGAGAGGGCAGACAGGAAGAGAGGCAGAAAAAGAGAGAAATTAGGTAAGATGGTAGGTAGGTAGGAAAGAAGGAAGGGAAGAGGGGAGGAAGAGGGAAGGGAGGGAGGGAAGAGAGAAGGAAGGAAGGAAGAGAGGGAGGGAGGGAGGAAGGAAGGAAGAGAGGGAGGGAGGGAAGAGAGAAGGGAGGAAGGAAGGAAGGGAGGGAGGGAAGACAGGAGGAAGGAAGGAAGGAAGGGAGGGAGGGAGGGAAGACAGGAGGAAGGAAGGAAGGAAGGGAGGGAGGGAGGGAGGCAATAATACTGACTCTGATCAAGTGCTTATTATGCCAGGCACTGCTAAGCGCTTCACCTGCACCCCATTATTAAATCCTCCTAATAACCACCCTGCCGCGATGTGGTTAATATCATTACCTCCGTTTGAAGGATATAGAAACCCAGGCACAGGAAGTTCAGCAGCTTGCCCAAGGTCACGCGGATTCCAACCAGGCAGTGTGATTTGTATGCCCAGGCTCTGAGCCAGTAAGGAAACCAGTGAATATTCGAGATCAAGGTGTAATCCTCCCATTTGTAGGGTGCTTGGTGGATTACAAAGCTCTTTGTGGCATGGCTTCCAAGGGTGGAGATGGGGACAGAAATTTCCGGGGACCTCAGCCAACAATTCTCCAGTAACACTTAGGTGGAAAATACCAGAGCCTGAGTGGCGTGGAAAGGAAACTGGAGGAGCCAGCGGTACGCTGCTATGAGGCCCTGTGGCTCTCTCGTCCACTCAGGCACTGCCTCCCTTGTGCAGCAAGCATCTGCCATGGCCCTCCCCGGGACAGACTCCTTGAACACCCGTCTCATCTGCCCCCTGGTCCCCACAGCGCCAGCTACAGCACAGCTCAGGAAAGCACAAAGCAGATCAGTCCCACACCAGGGAGCTGGCATCTACCTACCGTGTACCCAGGCAGTGGGCAAAGGGCAAGCAGAGATCAAGGCACAGGCTTCAGGGGCTCAGCTCAGGGTGCCGCATCCTTGTGTCACACCTGGCGAGGCATGAGGTGACTGCATTCACACGGCCTTGCTGGAAGGGGGGAGCTCTTTGCCCTACTGCCGGTGGTTATCGCATTGTAGAATGGGGGGTTACAAGTGCTAACCGGCCTGTATCACTGGTGGAAGTAAAGAACAAAGCAGTATCTATAGATGATACTGTGTAATATTTTCCTATTGTATTAGTCAGATTTCCATTACTACAACAAAACCCCTGCAGCAATTTACCTTATAAAGAGAAAAGGTTGATTTAGCTCATGATTCCAGAGGTTCCAGTCCAAGATTGGGCAGCCCCATGGCTTTGGGCTTCCAGGGAGGGCACTAGATGGCATTGGTGGAAAACACATGGTGGAACACAGAGTTCACGTCATGTGTCAGGAAGCAGAGAGAAACAAGAAGATACAGGGGTCCCATAATCCCCTTTGAGGTCACACCCCAAGTGTTAAGGCTCTCCCATAATGCCTGACCAATTAAAGGGCCACAGAATCTCCCGATAGCTGCACCCGGGGGACCAAGCATTTAACCCATGGGCCTTTGAGGGGCCTTCAATATCCAAACTTCTTTGCCTACCAATGCATCTCTGGGAGAGGCAGAGTCTCTTCTGTGTCTTGAGAGTCCCACAAACCTGGGTTTGACTCCCAGCACTGCCACTAGCTGGCTGTGCCCCCCTCTGAACCAGGGTTCGTCTCCTATAAAGCAGGAACAGTAATACATATGTCAGAAAGTTCGAGCAAAGATGGAATGAGACAGTGCCTGGCTTGTATATGAAGCATACCAAGGAGTGACTGGTGACGCTTCTATGTGGTCACCCACTGTCCTTGGCCATCACCATTCTCTCAGAGCAACCTGCTCTGATCTGGTCCCAGATAGATGCTGCTGTTGGAAGCCAGCACCAGGTATCAATCCCAGTTGGATCCATCACATTTATTTGGATGATCGTTTCCTAATGTTGTCCTCCCCCACTAACTTTGTCATCTTGGGCCACCACTGTAAATCCAGCATTGACTGTAAGCCTGGCACATAATAGGTGCTCCACAAATATTTGCGGAATACAATAAAGAAGCAATAAGCAGTACCCCATGCACCGGTGTATTCCACTTATAAGGAAGTATTTGTTATTGACAGGGGATGTGCTGGAGTTCGTGCAATATTTTCTTTTAAATAATCAGCTCGAGCGTGTTCGAGGTTGTCTTTAAGGTGATGTCATTCTCTTTTGCTTGAGTTTCCATGTGCATTCTTAGGCAGGGCTGTGGATAAATGCAAGCCCTGGGGATTACCTTCCACTAGCATAAATTCAGGAGAATGACTCCCACAGGAATGTCGTGCATCCGTCACTGGATTTTGATGGAAGCAGAAGGTTGAAAAATGTGGTCTTACATCATAGGTCCGCTTTGCCTCTGGTCTACAGATGGAAAATGTCAATGATCTTGTCTCCTCCGCGGATGGTGTGAACATTGGGAAGCGGATGCTTCTGAGGTCCTGGGGGGGGGGGGGGGGGGGGGGGGGGGGGGGGGGGGGGGGGGGGGGGGGGGGGGGGGGGGGGGGGGGGGGGGGGGGGGGGGGGGGGGGGGGGGATGGGGAGGAGGCACAGGCTGGCCAGCCACCTTCCTGCCCTACCTGCCCTGCCTTTGAGATGCTGTTGACCCGGATGTGTCTGAGCAACTGTAGTTGATAGGATAAAGTCATCTGCCTCTTGGTGCATCCACCTGCAGCCCTCTATTCAAGCACAATAAATTCCCCCTTGCAGATCTTTCGCGTCACCTGCCAGCATAAGTGTGGCATGCGATGGTTTCGGTGACTTCCTTGTACTTTTTATTTATGGATCACTGTTTAGTACAATATGGAGTAGAAGCCAACTCACCTAGCAAGGTGAATCTATTCATTTGAGGTTGTTACTGCTTAGAATAATCCCAAAGCTGGCATTTAAGTAAGAGAGAAAAAAGAAGTCAATTCAAAGAAAGTACTAAGTAAGCGCGAAGCGTGCAGTATTCAGGTAAAGGGCGGAAGTCATGAAGATGAGGGCTCATCTGCGAGTTTCGGGAGGCTGTAGCTACGTGTTTTCCTGGGCCTCTTCCTGGTAGTCTGAGTTCCTTTGGGATAGAGACTGTCTTTTATTCTTTATATCCCAACACATAGAACAGTACATGACACAGGAGTTCAGAGTTAGGGAATGTGGGATGCATGGTCCCAGGCTTGTCCTTTGAGGGACATTCAGTACCCAAGCTACAGCTCACGCCTCTCCTGAGCAGGCAGTGCATCTTGCACAAAAAGTGCAGCTGGAGAGGCACAGACCTGGTCTCATCCCCAGCACTGCCACTTGCCAGTGGCATCTTGCACTCTTTCAAACTCCCTGGGGTCAGATCCCTTCCAGTGCACTGGGGACAACATTGCTCCAAGCAAGGACTTTTCTCACTAAACAGGTGTCTGTGATGATTGGAAAAAGGAAGATGAGGCTGGCTCCAGGCTATGAAATGAGATCTAACAAGCTCAGACACCGGCTTCTCTTTTCTTGGATTCGCCCCGCCAGACAGAATTGCCAGCTGCCTGAGATTGCTGGGTAGCTGAGAGCAGCAACATGCAACACCGTTAGAGCACAAAGGACACTTTGGACAGGATACGCCACCTGTGTGGTCTTGGATAGGCCACTTCATGTCCCCACCTGTCTCCTCTGTGGGATGACAGAGTCATGGCAGCCAAAGAAATTCCGTGATTCAGGGCAGGAGGAGTTCTGAGTTGGAAACCTAGGGGGCAGGCAGTGGGAGGAGGTGCTGAGCTGATGCAAGGCTTGGAGAACTGTCACCATGACAACCGATGATCATACCATGAGCGTCAGCATCAGGGTTCTGGGTGGTGAGGTCACCTGGGGCCCTTCGAGACTTAGGAACTTCCCTACGAGTGTTCAGGGAAAAGGGGTGGCTTCCCAAATATCTCAGAGTGACGGACAGGGTGACTTTGCCATGCTCAGCAAGGCAAGCACATTGCTTTCACCTGGAATCCTTGTGCTTGTCCCTTGGAGAAGGCACACTTGACAGTTTGCTCCAAGTTCACTTTATTCTTTTCATGTCCTCTGTCCCATCTGATCATAATGGGACCCCAAAGCAAAGATTTGGAGCCAGAGCCCTACAGTCACAACCCAGCACTCCCAGGTACCAGCTGTGTGACCTTAGGCCAGCTACATCCTTTCTCTGGCTGTAATTTCCACATCAGTGAACTGGGTGAAAACAGTGTCTGCCTCCACAGGTCGTAGTGAACAAGGACATTACACTACTTGGCTCAGAGGGTGAGACAACAGTTCGTCACCTCATGGGTTATCTTCAGGATTTATTGAACTAATAGATGAACTCTTTTCTTTGGGCTGCCATAAAACAGTCACAAACTAGATGGCTTAAAACAATGGAAATGTGTTCTCAGAGTCCTGGAGGTCACAAGTCCAAAATCAAAGTGTCATCAGGGCCACATATCTCTGAAGGTTCTAGCAGAGGACATTTCCTTACCTCTTTCAGCTTCTGGTAGTTGCTAAAAAAAAAAACTTGGTGATCCTTAATGACTTCCCTTGTCATCCTCAGAATAAATCCAAGAGCCATCCGTGGCCTTGACATCGCCCACCTTTCTCGCCCTCTGGACCTGCGCGCTGGAAAATCTTGTTCTTCCTGGGACACACTCTTCTTCCTTAGAGGTTTACTCCTGCCAGTCCTCCCACCAGTGGTTCCCTTGCAATGCTTGCCCACTTCTGGGTCCCAGAACACCTTGCGAGACCCACTGAGGGCATCAGCTCTTCCTGCAGTCCCTCCTCACTCTCCTTTCCTCTTCCTCGTAGGTAGAAGCAATCTGTCACCCGTGCCCCACTGTCTCCTCTACCCAATTCTACTGCAGGCCCTATGTCAAGACTCTGCGTGCCTCGCTGGCCAGGAGCCCTTGAGAACAGACACCCGGTTCTCAATGACCAGCCCAGCCCAGGGTAGGCACATACTTGTACAGAAGGTGCACACTGGGGCCTTGCAGGCTGCTTGTGGCCAAGCACAGGTGTTTCATTCAATCTAAAGGCTATTGACCAGAATGTAAGCATCACTACTGACAACTAAATCTAGAAAATTCCTTATAATAACCTGGAATTGCAGCTTCCTTTGAGAAACTGATAGGTCTGGTCACCTGGCGTCTTTATTCCCACCTAGCAAGTATTTGCTGAAGATCCACAAATGCTGTCATTGGCACACAACCATGCCTACTCATTTGTGAATGACTTTCTGGCTGCTTCTGCACCATAGCAGCAGAGTTGAGAAGTTGTCAAAAGACCATACAGCCCCAAACACTATCTGGCTTGTATTAGTTTCCTGTGGCTGCTATAACAGCTACCACAGATTGTGAGTTACCATAAATTTGTTTGCTCACAGTCATGCTGACCAGAAGTCCAAAATCAGTTTCATGAGGCTGAAAGCCAGGTGTTGGCAGGGCTATCCTCTTTTGGGTGACCTTTGGGGAAAATCCTCTTCTTGCATCTTCTAGTTTCTTAGGGCTGCTGGACTTCCTGGACTTGTGACCACCTCACTCCAATCTCATGGTCACCTTGCTTCATCTTCTTTTGTCCGAAATCCCCCTCTGCCTCCCTCTTATAAGCGCAAATACAATGGCTTTGGGGACCAACCCAATAATTCATGGTAATCTCCCCATCTCAATATTTTCAACGTAATCATACCAGCAGAGGCCCCTTTTCCAAATAAAGAAACATTTACAGATTCTAGGGATTAGGAGGTGGCTATCTTAGATGGGCCATTTGTCAGTGTATCCCACAGCCCTTTAGAGAAAAGATTTGCTAACCCCTGTTCTAAGAGGACATGAAATTCTCCCCACACTGGATAGACTCTGCCCTTCAGGAAGCCTCAGGATTCACTCCACAGCCATGTCTAACCCACACCAGCATTCTCCATATTCCCAAACACTTCTAGGATTGTCTTTGTCCCCACATCCCTGCCCCTTCCTCCCACAAATAAAGAATAAAATAGCAGCAACATCTGCAACATTTCTTGACCTTCTGGTTCTACTTTTATCTCCCGAGTGGCCCAGTTATCCTTGGGGACAAAAAGAATGAAAGACATTTTTTAGCAGAGATCTGTTTTCTAAGTAGCATCCTTTCTTGACCCTCTGTTTCAACCTTGATGGCTTTTCCAGATGTCCTAGAAGGGCTTCCCCATTCTCTGCAAGCTAACTTTGCTCAGCAGCATCTTATTCCAGCCTCATGTGACCATTCACCACCCCCAATGCTGAACAGCTCTGCTCCCCAAGGCTTGGGGAAATCTGCCCCCAAATAACAGCTCCCCAAGAACAGTGTTCTCCCTCCCTGTTCTAAGTTTGATCATAGAAATAAAGATAGATGTTCATTCCCAGGTCTCTTTCTCAGCTGATAGGATGCTAACACAAAGAGTGATGGACGACCACTCACAGGCTCACAGGTGACCTCCAAGTGGAGAGAGCATCTTGTTATGTGGTCCTCAAGCTGGAAAATGAACAAAAGACACCATTCACTGTAAAAGGCAGTCATGTACCTTGAAGATGAGAGCCAGATCTCTTGGGCATCCCTATGTCATGTGATCCTTCCCTGGGATGGAAGCAGGTGAATGTCATCATCTCTATTCTAAAGAAGAGAAATCGAGGCTCAGAAAGGTCAGGGAACTGATCTGCTGTCAGACAATTTGCAGGTGGCAGACCTGGTGATGGGGTCCACTATACAACAGAAGTTGTACAGAGGGGCCAAGAGCCTGGCCTAGAGTTAGGGGGCTGCTTCTGATGTCTCTGCCACTAACGCTGTGGGGAAACTTCCTCTCCAGCATTCAGTTCTCAAAATGTTAACTACCCGGTGGACAACTTCAAGGACCCAGCTGTTTCCACAAAATAATCATAATAACTAGAGTTTAAACCAGCACTTGGTATGTGTCACACACTGTCCCATGTGTCATATGTAGAGTATCTCATTTAATCCTCACAGCATCCTTGTAAGGCCTGTCTTCTAATTATAGCTGCCTTACATAGGAGAAAACCGAGACATAGAACTCTGAGAGCCATGATTCAGAGCCACACACCTATCACTTGGGAGTGCCAGGAGCGAGGTGGTTGCTGTCTTCCATAGATGGGTGTGTTAAGGTCTCTGATGAGGCAGAAGCATGGATAAAGGCAAAGATAAGAGCTACTGAGGAAGAGCGAGAAGAGGTTTTAGCCAAGGGAGTATCAAGTGCAAAGACCCTGGGGTGGTAGCATGCTTGACTTAGTCACGGAGCAGCAGGTGGAGAAGAAGGAGTGAGAGGGAGCATCAGGAGAAAAGGTTAGAGATGTTATGAGGGAGGGTGTGATGTAGGACCTTGTATCCCATAGTGATAGCTTGTCTTTTACTCAGAGTCAGATGGGAAGTCATTGAGAAGGCTTTGAGCAGAAGAATGACAACTGACAAACTTGAATACATCCCTGCCTGCTATGAGCAGAAGAGACTGACAGGGCACAAATGGAAAAGATGGAGGTGACTGCAATGGTTCAGGAAATCAATGATGATAACTTAGACCAGGGTTTAGCAATACACGTGGTACATGTGGTCAATTCTGATTCATTTTGAAGGTGACTGACACAATTTGCTGATGAATTAGATATAAAGTGTAAGTGAAAGAGAAAAGTTGAGGGTGACTTCAAGGCTTTAGGATTGATCAAATAAAAGTTGATGCCATTAACTGAGATGGAGAAGGCCACAGGTTGAGCAGTTGGAGAGGCTGGGAATCAGGGCTTGGCTGTTGACACATTAAACAAGCAACGCTTAATAGGCATCCAAGGGGAGGTGCTGAAGAGCAGTTGGATCTATATAACTTTGGTAATCATCAACACATGGATGGTATTTATAATCATGAGACTGAATGAGATCACATTTGGAGGAGTATGGATAGGGAAGTGCTGAGCCTGGAATTCTCCACTGTTTAGAGGTCACAGAGATGAGGAGAAATCCACAAAGGTGGTTGGTATCAGGCATTGGTGAGAATCAAGAACAACAGTGGTGTCCCATGAGCCAAATGAGGAAAGTATTTCAAGGTGGAATGATCAACTATGTCAAATCCAGGTGCTTAGTTAAGTAAAACAAGAGCTGAAATTTGACCATTAGGAATCACAATGTGGAGGCACTCATTATGATAACAAATGCAGCAGTGGGAGTGAGTTGAAGAGGGAAAAGAAAAGAGAGGCAGAGTCCAAAAGAAGAGACTTATTTCCTGTAAAGAGGAATAGAAAAATATGGCTGATGATTGATGGAGAACATAGAATCAAGAAATAGTTTTTGTTTTTAAGGGGGATATTATAATATCGGTTTGAATGTGATGGATATGATCTAATAGCAAAAACAAAAGGGATACAGGATAGAGAGGAGAAGTTCAGGAATAGAGTGGTCTCTAGAGTGCAAGTCAAGGGCTTCCACGGTAGCAGTGAAGGCTTCACCATTGAATGGAAGGTAATGGTATGGGGCTCAATCCCAGAAGGTGTACGAATGTGGTGGTGGGAGCATTGCTTCCAATGCTCTCAATGAAATATGAAACAAAGTCATCATTATTGAGAATCTAGAGAGGGATGACCTGAGAAGTGTGAGAAGGAAAAAAATACTGTTAAATCATTACCTACCAGAGTAAGAGAGTGAATGGCTGGGCAATACAGTAGGATGTCAGGGCAGCCGTGAGTCCTGCAGTTAATGGTCACATTTTTATCCAGCTATGTTCAGATGTGCTATAATTTTCTCTCCTTTTATTTGGGAATAATTAAGATGGAAAAGAGTCATGTCTGTGGTAGAAAGATAATTGTAGTAGAGCAGTATTGAACATGAGCTTGGAGTGCCCATGGCCAGGAGGCAGTTGATTATATATATTCTAGAATTCAGGATAAAGGTGGGAGTCATCAGAAAACAGGTGGTAATTGAGACTGAGAAAGTAGGTGAGGTATCTAAGCAGGGAAATATAGAGGAAGAAGACAGGTGGACATAAATGGGGGAAATGGTCTCATTTTAGGGGTAGAAAAGGGAAAAGAATCCATCAAAGAAGGCAGAGTAAGGAGCTGAAAATGTAGAAGCATATTGTTCTTGAAGTCTAGAAATGAGACAAGTCAAGGAAAAAGAGTGTAAAATCATTCAGGGAGGCCAAGAAGAAGGAGGAAGAACACTAAATTTGCCCAGAAGGAAGTGGGAGCTAAGTTATCTCACAGCACTTACCAGAAATGCAAAGAAAGGAAATTATGAGCAAAAAGATAAAGGGGTGAAGTAACAGGCACAAGAGGGCTACATCCAAATAATAGGGGCTTTGGAAGGAGAAAAGGAGTAACTAGAAGAGAAATTATACTTTAAAGACCGAAGAAAATGTCCCTGAACTAAGGAAAGACCTGAATCATTTGACCAAAGGAATTCCCCAGATCCTAGAAAGTTTAGTGATAAAATAAATACAAAGATAAAATCTGGTGGTAATTATCAGCTCTAGTGTAAAGATAGAATCTTCCTTTCAGAGAAAGAGAGTTTACAGTCTACCTACAAAGAAAGAGAAGGAGACTAGCACCAGATTACTCATCTGCAACACTGGAAGTTCAAAGACAGTGGAACTATGTTTGCAGACTAATGAGAGAAATGTACATGATCCAGGATTCCCACTTAGCCATGATGTCATTCATATTAAAGAGATTCCAGTATATCAGGATTCAAAGGTGTATCACTGATACTCTTTCTGATGAAATTACTTAAGGATATACTCCAGTCAAACGAAAATTCAATAAAAACAAGATCTCAAAATGAAGGAAGACAAAGAATACAAGTGTGTGTGTGTGTGTGTGTGTGTGTGTGTGTGTGTATGCGCGTGCGCGCTGTGCAAGTCACCTGCAGACCTTTGAAGGAGAAATCCAAGGAAAGTAGTGGGAGCAGAAATTGTATGATAAGGGAAATGAAAAAAGTAACTATAAAATAGTCCTACAGGAAATATGGAGATAAAACAAGAGATCACTCAAAGAATCAAAAGAATACTTCACTTTCCTTATAAAAGCAAAAGTTAAGAATATTTACAGGCAGAGGAAAAGGAGTTGTCAGTAGACAGGAGTACAAGGTACACAGATAACATATGAGACATCCCTGACACACAGTAAAGATCAAATCAATGTGATGATTTGAGAATAGAACTCTTTCTATTCCTGAAGATGAGGGACTTTGACTAGCTTTATTTGGGGAAGAAGAAGAGAGAGAATGATCACAAGGAATATAGAAGGAGGGAAAGAGAGGGGAGGTATATGGATATCCATATACCTAAATTGCACACATAACATGTGCATTTTAGTATTAGTATATTTAGTTATGTAATCTGAAAGTTCATGCCCATCAATGCATGGTGCACTGGGATGTCTGTGGTTAACCATTGCCACATAACCAGAGTAAATCTAAAGAAGGACACAAAGGAGTGATTTTGTTTTGAAAAATGGTGAATCAGAGCCTATTTGGGAATCTTAAACTGGGCACCTGGGGGCAAAGCATCAAGATGCTTGGTTTTCAGTGCATAATGAAAGTGAGAAAGCACCATGCAGACAGCTACAGGGAGCCAGAACAAAACTGCAACTTTAGGATATAGCATTGCACAGGCTGGGGTTGGTCGCCTGACACAACAGGCATGAGCCACAGAGATTCAGATCTCAGCTCTCTCACCAGGGAATCTGAGAAGATAGTTCTACTTCTCTGTGTGCCAGGTTCCTCCTCCGTAAACGAGGACCATAGTGCCACCATGCAGAGCTTTTGCTGGCATCCCTTATATTCAAAAGGCTATGATGGAAGGCTGACTCCATGCCAGGCATGGTCTTCCATGTGGGAATCTCTTGGTAAGGAAAATCATGCTTCCTCCTCCATCCTAGGTGCTTCCATCCTAGGCCGTCATGAGAAGTCAAGGGAGAGGTTACAGGCACAGAGATAGGGGCAAGACAAGCTCCAAAGTTGCTTAACAGATATCTTCTTTCACCTCATGCCTTCCCTAAGTGGCTTTTCCAAAAGCTCCATACCCCACCCCCACCCCCTAGCCTTCTTCTCCATGGTGGCCAAAAGTCTGGCTCCGAATACTTTTCCCCAAGGCTCCACACCACAAAGATACAACCGACCTCTCTTTCCATCAAAAATCCTTGAAAACTGAGCTCTCTCATCTGAGAGGAAGCTTGGTGCTTGGAGCCCCTGGATCTACAGGACCAGAATCTCAAGCCCAGATTTTCAGGGGTTGCTCCCCAGGGTTCCCTGTCTTGGTTTGCTCCTCAGTCCTCCCCAAGGTCCTTCTCTCAACCTGTTCGACACCCTAGCTCCCAGGGCTTGGAAACCCAAGATCTCACACTCAGTAGTGCACCATCTTCCTTCAAAACTCACTGTTCACATCCTGTGCAAAGGGGTGCTCAGTCTCCCAGCCCTCCTTCCCCTCTCCCCCACCTTTCCCAGGCCATTTCCCCGTTGCTAGCCAGCCCTGAGCTTTCTCTCACGTGGCCGGCTCTCCCATGGGGACTTGCAGCATGTGCACACCCTCCTCGCCATGTGACCCTGCTCCACTGTCACCCTCTTGCCTGGACTGGCCTGTCATTTTCTCATTATCGTCACCACCCCAGACCCAAACTTGTCCTCCTCTTTCCTGTTTCCAATTAAACTTTGTCCTATCAGGAATCCTAGGCCACATTGTTCTGCGGTTACCAGAGAGGAAAATGACAGCATGCGAGGGAAATTCTCACTGACCAGCCCCGCGGACTTGGCTGGAGATCTGGAGGGGGTGGGGAGGTGAGAGCCGCAGGGACCCCGGGACAGATGCCGTGGGCGAGTGAGGTTTGTGGTGGGCGTGGGCAGAGTGTATTTTCTTTCCTCCTCTTGTGCTTTCTTTTCACAGCTGCTGCTCCTTGGAGACCCCCACATTCCAGTTCCTAGAGCTAATTTTAGCTTCCTGGGACTGGCCTATTCTGACTGACCCTCACCCTGCCTTTCCCCTCTGCCCGGTGTTTATTCCTGCCCTCTGGCTCACACAGCCCACACTCTCTCTCCTGATGGGGCTCTCAAAGCAGAGAATAATTACAACCCAAGCCAGCAAATGGCCATATCCCCCAGCAGCTCAAAGACCCTCAGGAAGCAGGAAACTGAATAGCGGGTGGGGCGGGGAGGGGGGTCCTGGAAGGACAAAAGAGGATGGGGGTGGAGGACCACTTCCTGCCTCCTAAACAGGGACTTGATGTTTATGGGATCAGTTATGAGCTCAGGACCCTCCTAGAGCTTTTAAAAGAGGAGACTACAAGAGAGGACAAATGAGCAAAAACGAGAATAAGGACAGGGAGACAGACACCTGCCATTGCTCCCACCCCAGTATTTAGGCAGCACCTGCATCTGGACCTGGGGTGGGCACTGAGCTCAGATCCTCAAGGGTCTCCCGCCTCAAGATAGAAATCTCATTGAATTTTATAGTGGAAGAGAAGGAAGTCCTTTTCTTCCTGCCTCTCATTCCACAGTGGGGATACCAAGGCTCAGACGTGATATGGCTGCTTCCTGTTTGGGGTGTTAGTGGGAAGTTATGTCAGCCAAGAGCCAAGCCCAAAGGAGACCCTCGGCCTCCTGCCCAGGGTTCTCTCAGGCCACCAAGCTCCTTCTGCTGCATTTCCGATCCATTTCTTGTGACCTGAAAGCAGGTCACTGATGCCTCTGGCACTCGGAGGCCTGGGTGGATTGGCTGCAGCTCTCCAGAGCTGGCCCTCCCAGCAGACCCTGTGCCTCTTTACAAAGGTGGACAGGAGGCACTTGTGAGCTTGCAGGAGGGAGTGGGAATGCCATGCTGGGATGGTGAGCAGCTACACAGAGGCCTGATCCTCACCTCTGCCGGCCCATCAGGAGTATTGATTGAGAACTTGGTCCTCTACCCCAACTTTTGGAGGTAATAAAGGCCTTCCCTGGCCATCAGCAGTGACTGCCCTGTCCCTCAAGTCCCCTGCTGACAGAGCATACTTCCATACTCTGTTCTATCCTCCCTTCCCGGTCAGCTGCACTCACTTTCTTGACCTCAGTCCTGGATCCTCGACTAGAGAAGTAAATACAAGTTTCCAGAAACTTCCACTTGGCTTCAAGGGGACCTCTTAGAATCCAGGTCACTCCAGACACTCTCTTGCCATGCTGGGTCCCCAAAGCATGTGCCGCATGGCTGAAGCACAAAGACCATTTGGACTTGAGTCCCAGCTCTACCTCAGCTTCCATGTCTGTAAAATGGGGATAAACCATGTAGGGTTATTGTGAAGATTAAATGAGTTGATCTGATGCATGCAATTTTTAGAGCACTTTGTTAATTTACAGGAGAGACGTTTTACTTTATAAGAAGATAATTGTGGGTTCTTACATTTAAAGTGTGAAACCAATATCTGGGACGTAGCAAGCACTCAGTAAAAGACACTGTTGTTATTACCGCTATTACAGTGCAATCACTATGTAATCACATTCTCTGTGATTAGTATTCCCTACTCCGAAGTGTTCAGAATGATGATGGAATCTTGTATTTGATCAGTTTTCCATGCCCTTTCCTATGTACCCTCTCCACAGCCCTCTGAGATCGATGCCGAGTTTCTCTCTTTACAGATGAGGAAAACTGAGGTTCAAAGAGACAGAGATGACTTGCTTTGGGCCACCCTGCCAAGAGGTGGAGAACCAGGTGTCCCCAAGTCCTTATGACTATTATGCAAGGGCCCCCACCCACCTTGCTCAGCCCATCAGCTCTTCTGCTCCTGGTTACAGATGCCAGGTTTCCCTGACCCTGGGGATCTTGATGTCCTTAGGGAAGTGACCTGCCCACAGTCACCCAGCTAAATATGCCAAAGCGAACTAGAACTCAGGTCTCCTGCACTGATTTCCAGTCTCTGTCCAAGGTCACCCAGCTTAACATGCCAAAGCTGAACTAGAACTCAGGTCTCCTGCACTGATTTCCAGTCTGGCACTATTTCTACTACAACCGTTTATCTTGTTGAACCATTTCACATTTAGATGTGTTATAACAAAGAGAAAGACATTTTCTGTTTGCTGTTCTCTCAGAATGAAGGCAACCCCAACCATTGTGTTGAGAATTGGGACACATGATGGCTGGAGGAAGGTCATGTGGGCAGGGGGTGAGAAGGTTCCTGTACAGTCTGCTACGCAGCCATGGGGCCCACCACGCCCTCCATTTAATTCTCTAAGCGTTCAAACTCCTGGCCCATCCTTCCTCAAGAAGAGGGCACCCTTTGGAATCTGCAAGATGAGAAAGCCCGGGCCAGGCTCCCGAAAGTCCTCACTGCAGCTCTCCGAGTGCCTCGTGAGCACCACATTGCTGTTTGAGGTCCCCCTTCCCCGCCCCACCCTGGCAATCTCCTGATGTGGTTATTTTAAGGAAAGTTCCGCAAGGCAAAACCTCACAGGGCCACTCCGCTTGAGGGCTCGGTTCTTCCTGCCTTCCACTGGAGACTGGTTTTGAGGCTGTTTTGCTGAATCACTCAGCAAAAAGTAAATAAATAAATGGAGGAAGGAAACCTTGCTCAAAAGGAATTTTTTTTAACCTCCCTCCAAAATAAAGCTGCTGTCATCACAAAAGGAATCTGTAAAAGCTGACCTTTCAGGACTATAATTCACTCAAGGAGTTTGAGACACCCCCACCAAAAGGACCGGCCCCACCCCACTGAGAGATGCTCAGACTTGTGCTGCCAACACTCAGGGTCAAGCTGGCCACACCCCAGGGCCCTGACCTTGCTGTAGTCCTCCTGCCTGCCTCCCGCAGTAGAAGAACCTGGAGTGTCCCACCCTTGGGTCTGATGGCCTCTGAATTTGCTTGGGTTTTTTTGAGGTTCACCCACCCCTTCCTGTGACTATAGAGCCACCCTTTGTCTTTCCTTTGTGTCCTCTCCTCCATGAAAAGAAAATGGCAGAGAGCCCTTGATAATCAACTAGTACAAGCCTCTCGCCTTGCTGAGAAGCCAGGACAGCTGCAGGGACCAGCCCTGGGTCACACAGCAACATTGGAGCAGAGTTCCAAAGAGCGTGTTGGAGCATGTTGCTCCTCCGCAGCATCTGCCCAGCAGGCGCACCCCCATTTCCACCTCCCAGCCCGCAGAGGCGCTGGGCGCTCCTGGATGGACAGCTGGCTTGAATGCCACACACCGCGGGAACACCCCTGCCAGAGCGAAAGAGCTGAGAAACGGGAGGCTGGGAGAACCCCTTCGGTATCTAGGCAGGTATCCTCCACCCTGGACCCACTGCCTGGCTGGTTCTGTCTCCTGCTCCATCACTGTCAGCGTAGCCTTCTTAAAGCATCCCGTTCAACATCTCTAGTCCTGCCCAAAGCCCATCCATTTTCTCACCTCCAACCCACCTGCAGCATCAAGCGCATTTGATTCTGTATCCCCCACCTTCTCTCCCTGTCTATCTTAACCCCAGCCCTCTGGCCAGCAGTGAGGACCAGAGGATCTTCAGTCTCATGGCTTGAGAGTGTCAGTGCCTTCGTGGTGCTGATGTGGCTGGGACACATCATGGGGGAGGCTGACCCAGGAGCCCTGTCCCTAGGGTGCCCTAAATATACCTTCTATGGATCCCACTCATCTGGCAGTGGAGAAAGGAAAGGCCCCACTGGAAGGCTCCACCTCGTGCCCACTCTGAGACCCTGGGCAAGTTAACTAAGCCCTGTTTTCTCTTGTGTGGAATACGCCCCCGCTCATTCCATGGACAAGGAGACCGTATGGCCTAGCTTAGGGGAAGGTACAGCTTCCTTCACATGGGGGGTGCTCAGTAATCCTTTGCTTCTCTTCCCTGTCACCTGAACTGCAGGGCAGTGGGCACAAGTTAGAGGGAAAGCTCAGACTCCGTGAAGGAGTGTGGGGGCAGCTGGTGGTGGTGTGCAGAAGCAGGCCAGAGAGCAGAGAGGGAAATCTCTCTCCTCACCACCAACTCTGTCTACCCAGCACCCTCAGGATTAGCAGATCTCAAGGAAGGACCTGCCTTCCCCAAGGTCTACTGGTTTAGCCAGCTGCTAACTAGAAAACGCTCCTGTTTTAACTATACCATGGTCCAGAATTCCATCCTGGCCAGATCACACAAGGACCCTGATTTCCACTGACAACCTGTAGTTGTTACCTCGCTCCACACGTTCGGAGGTTTCTTGTATTGGGCCTCGTTTAATCCCCTCCAGAGCATCCCAGCGTGACCACCCACTCGCTAGGAGAAAATCAAGGACTCAGGAAGGCGATGCTCTCTTCCGGAGGCCACATGGCCCATCATTTCATTTCTCAAATATTAATCAAACACCTGAAATGTGCCATCAAGCCCTGGAAATATAGCAGGAAGCAAGGTAACCTGGATCCCACTGTAACTCCGACACCCTCCCCACCTCCTCTGAAATGCTGCCTCTTCCATCCGGGCAACTAAATACAGGGCTTGAATGATTTAGAAAGATATGAAGAGGCTGGGATATAATCTTACGAGTAAAGCTTACAAGTGCCAGCGCTGGTTCTCCGCAGGGGCAGTACCAGCCCTTGGGGAACCATTTGGAAAGTTGTGTGAAGGCTGCTGGTGGCTATTCCAAGCAGCGGACACCATGGGCAGGCCACGGCTTGGATGTGGCTTCAGTGTATCCCCCAAAGGATCGTGGGCTGGAAGACTGGTCACCAGGGTGGCAGTGTTGAGGTGGTGGAGCTTTGAAGAGATGGGGTCTGGTAAAAGGTGGCTAGGTCCTTTGAGAGTGTCACCCTCGGAAGGGATTAATGTGGTTCTCAAGGGACCACAGTTTGTTCCTATGAGCAAATTGTCCTAAAAAGAGCAAGCCTGGCACCAGATGCTTCTTGCTTCTTGTCTTGCCATGTGATCTCTTCCACTGGCCCACACTCCCACCATAATGATACAGCCAGAGGCCCTCACCAGAGCTGAACAGATGCCCTTGAATTTCTAGAGCTGTGAGCTAATAGACTTCTTTTCTTTATACATTTCCCAATCTCAAGTATTTTCTTATAACAACAAAAACAGACTAACACAGGGCACCAGGAATGTATGCAGGTGACTCTGTAGAGTCAAGAGCTGTCCTGCTCCACATGGAAACATGGGCTGTACCACCAGACACCATATAGAAGGAAACTTGTTTATGATTATCTGGGCCTAGAACGTAACCGCATATTAAATTCAAATACAAAGCATTTGGGCCAAGATAATTTTCAGTATTTACCTCCCCCCAGCCCAAAATACAACTACCATATAAATTAAAAGAAGACTGTAATTAAGTTTGTTTGAAAGATTGTCAAGAGTTGTTGAGCATTTTTAAAAATCACGTCACTAATGACAACCCCGTTTAGGCATAGCTAATAAAATGCTTCAATCAGCCCATGTTTGTTGCTATAAAGTTCACGGTCATTCCAGGCCTAGGTCCAAGCATCAGACCCCTTCATTAGGTTCTCTAGTGAAATCATGAGCGAGTAGTTATCAGTGGAAATGTATGTGTTTAATCATAAGTTAATTTTATTTCATTATTATTATAAATTGTTTCTATTTGATTTCTCCTCTATATAACTGAAGAGTACCCTATTTTAAAAAGTTAACTGTATATCCTATTTCAACATAGTATAAGGAACATCTCAAGACTTGTGTTATAGAAAGGTCATTGGGTATGAGAAGGTTGGGGTGAGGCTGAGGACCACGGCCTTCCATTGTCACTCCACAAAGGACAAAGTGTGGAAATGGCTTGTGAGACTTGAAGGAGATTTGGGGCCTGGTTTCCTGGTGAGAACGCTGTTTGACATTAGAGTAGATAATAGAGTAGAGTAGTCGGAGCACTCAGGCTGGAGTATGAAGATCTGAGTTTAAATCTTGTTTTTGCCCCTTCTCAGCACTGAAATCAGGTAAGAGCTCCCTGGCCTTTGTTTCTCCATTTAAAGGGGGTGCCTTTGATCATGGACCAGAGCGAAGCGATGTTGCCATGTGACACACCTTGCTCTAGGATCAGTCTTCAAGGACTCCCAATATTCCTTCTGGAACAGTTAGTGCAGTAGGTCTGGAGACAGGGAATCAAAGCGATGAGAGAATCCACCGGTTTGAGTCTTTGTTTTAGTTTGGTGAAACAGAAATTACAACAGTCCTACCCCAGTGTTACCCCAGTCCTACTCCTAGGCCCCATATAAGGTCTAACAAGATGTCATTTGCAAACAGAGCAGGCGGGACCCTGTGGTTGTCAGTCAGTCAGATGTTAATTTCTTTCCTTTGACATCCCTCCCTTCCCCAGCTTCCAAAGACCAGTTCCAAGCCTCTGTGCCTCCGTTCTTCTCTCCAGTCTCCCATCCCGAGCAGGGCTGGGAAAGGAAGGAAAGAGATGTGCTGAGTCTCCAGTGTCCTTGCCCAGACAGCAGAGGCTGGGAGGCCTGCCTACGCAGGGGAGTTTCCACTCCCTCTCTGGGACGGCTGTGGGGCCCATGGGGAGAAAGTGACTAAGACAGAAAGTATTTCTGGAGGCTTCTCTGACCCTGATCCAAGCCTCCACCCCCCGAGAGAAGTGGAGGAGAGTGATCCTCAGCCTGGAAACTCTCAGGGTCTTGGCCAAGGGCAAATGGAGACCCTTGCCTTCCCTCTCAGCCAATGTGGAAGGACCAAAAGCATCAAATTGC
Source organism: Aplodontia rufa (assembly GCA_004027875.1). Classification (NCBI taxonomy): domain Eukaryota; kingdom Metazoa; phylum Chordata; class Mammalia; order Rodentia; family Aplodontiidae; genus Aplodontia; species Aplodontia rufa. The sequence goes on from PVKS010000916.1 coordinate 100,811, forward strand.
AAGACTGTGCATCAGAGAACCTTCTGGAATTCATAATATAGATTAGAGAAAGGGGAGAAGAGAAGCCAGATAGAAGAACTCAGACAGGGTCCAATCCTGGAGAACTTTGCTTGCCTTGCCCAGGGACTGACCTTCCTGAGGAGAGGTCTGTGGCCATAGAAAGGGATGGTCCCACTGACTTCCAGACTGATCTCTAACCCAGGATTGAGAAATAGCCAGATATGGAAAGGAAGGAGACCCGGCCCTGACCATGGTCAGCCCCAGCCTGCTGCACCACTGTAGGGCACCTTTAACAACAAAGCCTTCAGCACCCAGCTCCTCCTCTTCCCAGTCACCCTGGGACTTGCTCCACTGTGGTGTGAGGACTCAGGGTGGCTCCTCCAGGGCTGCTTTATTTCAACTGGAGTCAAAGCTTTCTTCAGGAACTGATTTGACAGCCCTAACCCTAACCCTGACCCTAGCCCTAGCCCTAACATGTGGGCTAATACTCTTAAGCACGTGTTTACTCTATCTACCCTAGGGAAGGGTCTTAGGACAAAGAGAGGTTCAGCCAATGCATTCTGAGCCTCCTGAGCAGCTCTCTGGATAGACATTGGTAAATTGAACCAGCCAGAGAAGACACACTCCTGCCCGAAGAACCCATGTTCCAGTGAAGATGGGTGTGAGAAACTCCATCAAAGACTGTGAACCTGAGGAAGCTGGGAGGGGACACTTCTCCCAGCCAAGGGAGGAAGGGACAGGAAGGTCTTCCAAGAGGAGGCGATCATGAGAAAGGCCAGGAAGGAAGGAAGGAAGGAAGGAAGAAAGGAAGGAAGGAAGGAAGGAAGAGAGCAGAGCGAGGGAGAGAGAGGGAGGCAGGGAAGCAGGGAGGGAGGGAGGAAGGCAAGGAGAGAGGGAAGAAGGACCAATCACGCAAGAGGAACACATTGTGGAGACCTAATGTGCAGCTTGGTAACCAGTTAGTGATTGTACTGTGAACTTGACATTTTCTGAGAGTGGAGCTTAAATGTTCTCACCACAGACGTTCATGAGGTGCAGAGTCTGTGAAACAGCTTGCTGGTGGCAGTCATTTGACCATATGCATGAATATCAGAACATCCCACTGTGGGCTTTTCTTTGTCAATTATGCCTCTATAAAACTAGGGGGAAATTCTTAAAAAGCAGAACAATGGAATCAGCTAACTGGAGAAGAGATGATGAGGGACTTCTGGGCCAAAGAAATAGTTGTGTGACGACCCAGAGGTGTGGCCCCACCAGGGTCCAGGGGCCTCCAGGGCTTGCAGGAGAGGACAGGGATTGAGAGAGGGCTTGGGAGTCGGACGTACCTGTGTTCAAATCACTGCTCTGCTCCCTGCCACCCTTCCTGGGCCTCCAGCTGCCATCGGTGAAGTGGGATAATAACCCTGCACTGAAACACAGGCGACAGGAGGGAGGTAGCAGGCCCCAATCTCACTGGCTCCCATAAGGCCAAGGCTGGGACAATGGATGGCTCAGGGTGACCCCCTCCTTCTGTCTGTGTAATGGTGGGTGTCAGGTGTTTGGTAGAGACGCTCAGGAGTGATGGTGCTTTTGACCCGTGGAGTTCCGAGACGACTCTATTGATGAGAAGGAAAAAGTGGTGCAGGCTTTGGAGGCCAGAAATTGGAACTTGTCTTGGGGAGCCAGTGAGGTCCTGGTGGACCTGGGAAGCCCCGATCACCAAATGAAAGTCCCCATGGGGGAGTCTGTTGGCCAAGGGCCCTTCCTGTGGTTGAGCAAGCCCTTCCTGCGATGCTTCCTGCATGTCACTGTCACAGGGTGATCAGGGTCTTCCAGAAGCAGCTGTAGCCCCTCTGGAGACAACCTGAGTCATGAATTAAGAATTTGTGGAGGTGGCCAAAGGCTGACCCCTTAGGGTTGTTCCCTGGGACTAAAAAAGAGCACCAGCCTGCATGACTCGGAGTCACATGGTCAGCATCCTGCAGGCCTGCAAGGACCCCTGACCTTTGACCCTTCTGTGCACCCTCACCTCTTGGCCCTGCCAGACTCTAATGTTCGTTTGGCTGGAAGAAGAGAAGGGCTCCGGCTGAGGTGTCACATGCTGTCCTGCTCAGGGTCAAGGCTTCTCTTGGCTCCCACTGGACCTCTCCACTAGGCTTGCTGCCAGGAGGAAGTCCATGATGTTGGGGCAGCCCCTGGCCCTTCTGAGCGAGGCCAGAGCTTTCCCCAGAGTGCTCCGCTGCCCCCTTGGTTCATCCCCCAGCTTCCACTCACCCTCCCTGCATTTCTCTGTTTCCCACAAGTCTTTCACCAGAGAGGCCAGTTCTGCACCTGTGCTCCCACAGCAAGACGAGGCTCTCACTGCTCCCAGCACTTCAGCCTGGGTCGCAGCCATCTCTGTTCAGAGCCTCTCCTGGACACAGGGAGATTGGCACAGGAACCAGGGCCCCAGCGGGAGGAGAGATTGTCAGCAATTGCACAGGTTGCTTGCTGGTTTGTGAAACACGAGTGGCTGTGAGGACCAGGTGAGTTCTAGATGGGACAGCAGAGAGCTGGCATTTGGCAAGAGCTCAGCAACATGGCAGCTGGCAGTGGTGGCCACAGTAGCAGGAGGGGTGATGGGGGGTTTGTAATTTAATGATGGGGGGCGGGGAGACTAGAGAAAGAAAAATGTACAAACACAGAACAGAAGAGACCAGAAGGAGGCTGGGGCCACACGTTTACTAAGAGGTGAGCTAATAGACGAGCGAGATTTTGGTAGTGAGGAGGACAAATGGTGAGGAAGAGAATCTCAATATTGAGGCACTGGTGGGGAAGCAGCAGCCTCAAGGTGGTTGGGAACGATAAACTCAACGTTGGAGGTCATGGGCCCAGCACTGAGCATGCAGTAGGAGCTTAATAAATGCTTGCTGATGTACCCAGAGTCCTCTCAGCGAGGATTCACGGTCCAATGCTTAGAGGCCTTGCGTTCACGCACTCGTTCAACACAGGATGTGTGCAAGCATTCCATTTGTGAGCACCTACTAAATTTCAAGCACTGTTCTAGGAGTTGGAGACATAGCAGTGAATAAATCTTGTCCTCAGAGAGGTTACTGGCTAGTGGGAAAGGAAACAGGCAATCAACGAGCAACCAGAGAACACGTTGTGTGTCTTGTTCTTCCTCAGGGGGAGATTCTTTATGTTTTAAAATATCAGAACATTTATGAAGCACTTAGACCATGGCTGGCTGGCACACTGTAAGTACTCAATAAATGCTTGCTATCATTTTAATTCCAGCCTTGCCAGTCTGGGAGTGAACATTGCTTATGGCTATGATAGAGCAGGATTTCCCTGGCTCTGCTTCCATTGAAGCAGGTTAGTCCCTGCAAATCCTTCCCAGACCACTCTGGGAGGGCCTGTCACATGAGCTCCCCAAACCTGGGAGGGAAAAAAGGCATCATTTCTCCTATTCTGATTCTTCAGCTCTGACTCAAAGTGGGGTACTCCATTGGCCTTTGTTGCTCCAACACTTAGCTGTGTACATGGTCCTGGGGTTTGAACCTGGTCCTTGCACGTGCCAGGCAAGTGCTCCAGCTGTTAAGCCACTGCTCCAGCCCCTCTCTCTTGGCTTCTTGGTAGCCTTGTCCAGACCTACATTCCTCTGCCACACTCTTGCACCATGATGTTCTGCCTCACCTGAGGCCCGGAGCAATGGAGTTGGCCCTCTATGCACTAAGATCTGATGCAAATCAGGACCACAAACATCCCTATTAGCAGGCGGGGTCTTTGGGAAGTAACTGGGTCATGAGAAAGCCCTCCTGGGACCAATGCCCTTCTAAATGAGACCCCAGAGACATCGCTGGCTGTTCCTGCCATGCGAAGACACTGCATCTGCCAGCACCTTTGTCTAGGATTTTCCAGCCTCCAGAACTGTGAGAAATAGACCCCCACTGTTTACAAGCCACCTACCCTATGGTAATGTCTTACAGCAGCCTGAACAAAGATAATGAATGTGCCGTAGTGCCGGAGAGCTGAGCAGAGACAGCTATTTAGTGGGGGCAGCAGCACAGGATTTCAGTTTTCCATAAATCAGGGTACAGAGAAATCCAGGAAGATTACCAGAATGGACTTGGGGTAATTCATCAAGCAAAACTATACCACAAGATAGCTCATGAAGGCTGAGGGAGACAGAGTCCACAGGTTACTAGAGGTATCTGGGGCAGAGACCTGGGCTGCTAATATTCCATCCAAGTCAACCCTGGGCCATCCAGGGGCTGCTCCATCCTGGTGCAGGATAAGGCTGGGGCCCACTTGCTCAGAGCTCTTCTGTTCCTAGGTTGGCACTTTGCAAACAGCTCCATCTAAGCACCTTCCAAATGTCGTTGTGATTTATCCACGTGGCATTCAGTCTCTTCCACAAAAATGGGAGGAAGCCTTAGGATCTCATCTTGGTAGCCCGGGAACAAGCCCAGAGCCTGTAATACAGACAGCATTTCTGAACGTTGTATGAATGAATGAAGGGATACTCCTACTCCCCACTCCAAGGAAAGGAAGAGGGAAATCAACTTTATTGCCATGGATGTTAGGCACTTTCCATCAAACACCCCATTTGTTCTTGTTTTTACAGCTCCCCTAAGGCAGTTGTTGCTAGCCTTGTTTTATTGACGTGAAAACTGAAACTCAAATTGCTGTCTACGGTATACAACCTAGAGCTGGAAGAACCGGCATTTGAAACCAGATCTGTATGCCTCCAAATCCCCTGCTCCCCCTCCTGGAATAAAGAGTTATTGAGTACCTACTGTGTGCTGGATGCTGCATTCAGACATCTAAAGTAGGTTGTTCTACTTAATCCCCACATTATGAGATTTGTGTCTTCCCCTTAGTACAAATGGGGAAACCAAGGTTCAGTGAGATCACTTATACTGCCTGAGGTCATCCAGCTGTAAATTTCCCAACTGGATTGGAACCTGGCTTTGTTTTGTGAGAAATAGGAAGTCTGATGGTCCATTTTCAGAATGTAGTCATAAGGTTCACATATAAAAGGAAGTCATCCTAGGTTGGGAACCATGTGGTCAGAGATAATCCATTTTTAAACTCCTTATCAGATCTCCCATTACACCACAGCTCTTTTCTGTACCCGCCCCAATTTTACATTAGGCAATCGAGCAGATTGTACCCCTGAGCTCCTCCAAGCAGAGTGAAGGGTTGGATTGCATCAGGTTGGAGATATAGCTGGAGGACTGCCCGCCCAAGTGTGCTTGCTCATGGGATCCTCTTTGTGAGCTCACCTTCTGCAGAAATAGAGTCTATCTTGCTCACCCACTTCTGGGCACATGGTTGATTTTCTTACGGCACCTCAGGATTTTTAATAATTTTATTTGTAACAGTTTGATCCCAACACCAATCTCTGCCAGTGTCCAGGCTGGCTGATCCCCATTGATGAACACAGGAGTTTTCTCCTCCCTTGGACAATTTTCTTTGTGCCATCCCAGCTACATACATGCAGCCAGCATACTGTTACTGTCCGCAGGCCAGGGAGGAACCACAGGAGTCGGAGAACAGGTAAGGCCCAGGACAGGGCACCTCTATGTCCAGACGAACAGAGCCAGCAACATGCCTGTCCACTGGCAAGAGCCTGGGGACTCCTCCCTGGGCCCTGGAGGCTGCTCACTGCATGACTGCTGCTTTTGTGCAGAGAACAAAATTATCAACAGGCAGGTAGCTGACACTCAGACTCCAGACCTTCAGTGCCCGGGTGTCGTCTAGGCTGTGCCCTGAGTGTATCGTCATTCCTCCTGAGCCTCACCGTCCTTATCTGGAACATGTGATTCATAGTGGAATCTGTGGCCTAGGCTCATAGATTAGATGAAATGAGATAATATTGATCAAGTGCTTGGAACAATCAATAGCAGCTCCAATTATACTGTTTCGTACCGAAGGGTCAAGGAAGACTGGGCAATTTATTAAGCCACGAAGCAATGGGGAAAACAATCCCACCTTTTTCTTGGTCTTGGAAGAACACAAACCTGAAGTCCAAGAATCCAAGTTGGGACGTGTGACTTTTCTGAGTCTTGCCCTGCTCATCTGAAAAAGGAGTGATATTCGAACCTGCTCTCCTTAACTCTTGGGAGTCTTACAAGGCTCAGATGTACCAGCATACGTGGAAATGTTATGCAAAGTGTACAATGCCTCAGACTTGTGAGCCATTGTGTGAAGATTGTTCCCTTTCTTGTCCTGCACCCTACGCAGGCTCTCCCCAGCCAGCCAGTCTCCCTCCCACCCGTTTTTGGCCCTCAGTTGCCCTGGAATTTCACTTGGCTCCCAGAAAGGATTCAGAGCACAGCACAGAGTGTCCAAAGCCTCCAGCGGCTCAGCCTCCCTCCAGCCCTACCTCCTTGAAAATGTCACTTTAATGGAAAAGAATGGGGCTAGCAGTCCCATTCAGTTCAAGTCCATAAGCATCCTTTGAACGTCTGCTACGTGCCTGGTCCTGGTCACCGATGACCCAGGGATGACCAAGACAGGCCGTGCCCTCAGGAGCTCAGAGTCCAGTCAAGGAAGAGCAGTCGCAAGCAATCATAATTCTGTACACCGTGACAGGGTGGCAGTGTGGCCAGGAGCCCAGAGAAGGCACTGTGCCAACCTAGAAGAATCAGAGATGGCTTCTTGGAGAAGGAGACCTTTGAGAAGGGCCTTTTTCTCACTTGGTCATGTCCAGATCTGAAACCTTCTCCACATTAGCACTCCTCATCTGGCACACATAGATTTGCCCACACCGAAGCTAAAGGAGGCAACAGATTATTAATAGGTCCAGCTAACAGTTCAAAGAGGCTCAGCAAGCTGAAGGGCCTTGGTCACCCAGCTGGATCTGCGGGAAGTGCTGGGGAGGTTTTGTGTGACAATCACTGCTCCTTCTTGGGCGTTCCTCCACTTCAGATCAGACTGAGCCCCTGGGCAAGGACAACAGCTGATCTTTAAAAAACAAAAAGGAGATTCCTTCGGCTCCCTCTTCCTCTGCCCTCTGGGCTGTAACAGTGAGCCCAGTCCTCACACAAGCACTCACTCGGTCCTCACAGGGACTCCGTGGAGTGACCATCATTCCACCTGCTCTACAAATAAGGAAACTGGGTCTGGACAAAAATCCTTAAGGCATGAGGGTGAAACTAAGAGATTGATTTCAGAAAGCAGAGAGCCCCTGACCAATGTCTACATTTGACCTCAAGCTGCACAGTCATGTTTTAGGAGCGTGTGACCACTTCCTTGCCCTCTCCTCTTTTCTCCTTCTCTCACTCTTGTATAAAATGACCTGTAAGCAGCAAGAGTCACTGGTTGTCACAGAGCTGGCGTGTGGTCTCCTCCCTGCCTCTTGGCCCTGCCTCTGTCCTCCTCATGTCTGTATTTTCCATACAATCGCTCTCTTTATGACTTGCTCATTGTCCCTCTCTGTCCCTTTCCCTGTCCTCTGTGCCACCCAGATCTGGTCTGCTTTTCTCTCTGCTGTTCTTTTTTTCCAGATGTTCTCAGTCTCTGTTTCTTCCACTGCCCCCAGGTGTGTGCACTTTGTGTGCCGGTCCTATGTCTCTCTGTGCCTGTCTCCTTTCCCTCCTCTCTGCCCCTTCCCCTCCCAGATCCTCAGAATGCCTGAGATCTTTGCTCTGACTAACATGGGAAGTTCAGGGGCTGCTCCTTGCAGCCTTCAGCCTTCAGATCTTGGGGTAATGCGAGGGGGAGGCCACCAAGGAAATCTGATAAGGCCCTGCCTGCCTGAAGCAAGGCCTCCACAAGAAAGGTCAGAGGACTTCCAGCAGGGAGACAAAAGGACACATTGGTCAACAGCTGCCCCCCTACCGGGGCCTCCATCTCCAAATATCTGATTGGAGGACGGATGGAGGGGTCTGGCACAGCTTGCAAGAGAGGCCAGCAGTGACCTCACAGCCCTCTTAAGCAAGGGGTGCAGAGGTTGTGTGTGGGGAGACAGGAGTCAATTTTAGTGAAAAGCCGAAGTCCAGGCTCTCCTGTTTTTGATGGGCACCTGGGAGTAGAAAGATCAGGACACAGAGCGAGCGAGAGAGATGGGTTCAACGTGCCAGCTGGGTTCAAGTGTTGGCTCCTCCCAGCTTATAGCAATGAGTCTCTGGGCCATTGGGCTTCTTTTCCTGTCTTTGGATTTCTTCTCTGTTAGGCAGGAGTGACAGTTCTTCCCTCTCAGGCTGTAGAGATGTTTTGGTCAATGAACTCTTATCCAGAGTTCCTAGCACAGAGCTTGGCAGGTGCTGGACTCTCATTCAATGTTGGCCCCCTTCGCTTACCTTCCAGAAAGCCTTCCTGGACAAGGCCAGATCTCCGTGCTCTGCTCAGTCTTTGGTCTTCTCCACCCTGCTACACCTTCCTGCTGTCTGGTTTGGACATGGCTTGATTTTCCCCCAACGGTCCAAGCAATAAAGGCTTGGACCCCAGGGTGGTGGTATTTGGAGGTGGTGGAAACTTTAAGAGGTGGGGCTTAATGGGAGGTCCCATGAGAGGTCAAAAGGGATTAAGGTACTTCTCTGGGGACCCCTTGGTAGTTCTCTTAAGAGGGTGGTTATAAAAAGGGCAAGCCTTGCCCCACCCCACCCTTCTGCTCCCTGGTTCAGGAGGTACGTGCTAGCTCCTACATACATCTCCACCATGATTTAGCGACATCTGCTGCCCTCACCAGAGCCCAATACAATAGGGCCATCCAATTTTGAACTTTGAACCTCCAAAACTGTGACTTAAATGAATCTCTTTTCTTCATAAATAACCTACATCAGGTATCTCATTCTAGTAGTGACAAGTTGATTAATACAATGACCCACTGGTTTTTGTTGACTGTTGCTTAACCAAAGAGTCCTCACCTTAGCACATGGGGAAAGCTTGAACTTTCGGGTCAGCTAGACTCAGGTTGGGATGTCACCTTCTCTGCTTTTTGACCTATAAAATGGTGATAATTGGAGCAGGACTGGATTCTGGTGATTGAGTATGAAGAGCTCAGCACAACAGGCCCTCTGTGAACCAGGGTGGACTCTCAGCTGTGACTGCAGGGCACTCCAGTCCCCTCCGTACTTAGCATACCGCTAGGCATAAAGCAGACATTGGCCGGTAGAGATGAACATAAGGGACCAGCTCTCACAGATCAGCTGTCCTGTTGGTGACTTGTCTATTACCACTTAGCTTGGACAGCAGGTCCTGAGAGTGCCCAGCCTCAGACTAGAAATGATTTCTGGAACCATCCAGTTCTGCCACTATTTTCATACTTAAAAAGGAGAAAATGAGGCCCTAGAGAGGGAGGGAACTTTGCTTACCCTTCTTTCTTGTTTTTAAGAGAGAAGGACAGTGAAAGAGAGAGAGAGAGAATCAATTTTTATTGAGTTTTTCACATGGCTTTCGTTGCTCTGATACTTAGCTGTGTACGCAGGTGCTGGGGTTTGAACCTGTGCACTTGCGCATGCCGGGCAAGCGCCGTAACCACTGAGCCACTGCTCCAGCCCCTTGCTTAATCTTCTGATAACCATGTTCATAAAGCTGTTTGTCCTCTAGTAAAATACAGGGAAGGTAGCCCAGGAGGGCACAAAATGGCTCATCTCATTCAAGATCCCGTCACTGAGCTAGTGAGGCACATCCTACCCTGATCTCTCTGAGAATCCAGGTTGTTCAAGGTTTCCCAGCCACTGGTGCCCATAGCCACAACTGGACCCTTAAGTCTTCGTGATTCCAGCTCTGGGTTCTTCCTGACACCCACTGCCTCTGGAGAAGACCAGTTGCTATCAATAAGGAAAGGGACCCAAAGAGGAGGACTGGACCCCAAAAGACCAACTCACTGTCTCAGGGTACTCAGGTTCCAAGAGGAAAGGATGAAAGCCCAGGTAGGCCTTCAAGCTCACCTGTGCTAATTAGAGCCCACAGAGGTGGCAACTAAAGACAGCTGTCCCCTGGGCCCCAGGGATGCAGACAGCCCACTCTGCCTACCTGGAGTGGGGAACTGGTTTATCTCTGCTGCCCTCACTCTCAAACATGGAGCCACTTTGATGAGACCCCTGGAACCTGTGAGACAAATCTTCCCAGCAATTGGATGGCTGGCTCCGCCTTCAGCTCTCCTCCATTTCTCTCCTCTCTGGAGGTTCCTTCCCTCTCCTCCAATTCCAGTCTTGCTTCCACTGTGAGCACTGCCCCTGGTTGAAAAGTGCTCCAGGTCACCATTGGCTATGGCAACAGGATAGCTGGGAATTGTCTGCAGATCCCAACCAAGAATTGTCCTTCTGGGCTGGAGTGATGGCTCAGCAGTTTCCACACTGGCCTGGCATGCATGAGGATGTAGGTTCAAACCCCAGCACCATGTACACAATGAAGTGTCTGAGCAACGAAAACCACACGAAAAACTAAATAAAATTTATTCTCTCCCTCTCTTTCACTGTCCCTCTCTCTCTTAAAAAAAGAAAAGAAAGAAAAGAAAAGAAATGTCCTTTGGACCCGTTCTTCAGGTACCACACGAATGTTCAGTTTAGAAAACTGTGACTTCCAACATGGGCCCCCCACCTCCCTGTCACCCTAAGGAATGCATTAGCTATTTCCTCCATTTCCCAAAGCCACGTAGGAAACATATCTGTGCTTATTTGGGGTTTACTGAACAACTAATGTTAAAAATGCCAACTATCTCATATTAATCAACTGAATGTTACTGTAGAGGCCTTTATTGCTATTCACTACTATTTAACAGATAATTAACTATGTTATTTTAGGTAGGTTACTTGATTTCTTTGATTCCTCTTCTATAATGGTTACAACCTTTCCAGGGACTTGGTCATATTAACCGAGAGCTGTTTTTGTTAGTGTTGCTGTTAAAGTCATGATTCGATGGAATATGGAATATTTTTAGGATTGCACCATGGGGAGAGTTGGTAATGAAATAGACTTCTTCCATTGCAGAGAAGAAACTAAGCCCAACTAGGCAAAATAGGAGAGCCATATGGTACAGGGACACGGCTGGAGACTCAGTCGGATCTCTGTAAAAATCCAAGCTCATCTGCTTGGATGAATTGCTTTTCTACTCTGAACCTCTGTTTCCTCCTCTATAAAGTTAGGCAGATCGTGTCTGTGCTTGGCACAGAATAGGCATCAACACTAGTTGCCATGGTACTGATTGTCCTGGCTCTTCCCTTTCCCTCCTGATCTTCCCCCCTTGCCCCAACTTCTGAACTAGCGAGAATTAAAGCTCTGATTTAAGCCACATCTTCTGCCTTTCTGCCCTCTGCTCTTCCAGAGGTTTTCACAAGACCCTAAGAAAGTCCAAGTCGAGACCCAGGAGCCATTCTGGTCTGTGTGGCTAAGTACCTGCTTAACTTCCTGTCTGGTGACATGGGAGGTTTCAAGCTGAAAATGTAATATCTGGGTGAAAAAAATAACGAATTTCATCTTTGCATTTTCCTTAGTTATTGGTAGGAGTTTAGCTCTTGGCAGGGGTTATTGGTGGTGGGTAGAAGTTTGGAACCCTTTGATTTGAGACTCTTCTCTCTAATGGGATCAATAACAGACTCTTGGGAAGATGCTACTTCAAGAGACCTTATGAGAAATCCATTCCTCCAAGGGACCCTGTCTCCCACTACTTAATCTGTTGGAAAATAAAGATAGGTACTATGCTTAGAGTTTTGTTTAATGACTTTCTGAGGATGACACGTGCTAGCCCAGTGTAATGGATAAGAACAGAGCTCTAGAGTCAGAAAGCTTGTGTTCAGAAGAGAAGGTGTGCATTATTTACAGTGTCCCTTCAAAGTCCCCAACAGTAGGCACTATTTTCAACTCCATTGCACAGATGGGGAAACTGAGGCTTGGAGTACTAAAGTCCCTTGCATTTGGTCATATCCAGGACTAACATCAACCTGGTCCATACAGGTATGGACTCAGTAAAAATGCACTGCTTGCTAATTAGCTACTGACCCTCCATTTCCACTCTCGCCCCATGATCCAAAAACCTAATACCAGGCACCTCAGGGGCTTTTGGATCCTACTCCAATGCTATAGTTGACTGATCAGTTCCTGGGCCATGTTAGTTGTTAAATATTTTTGATATCACTCCTAGTTACACAGCTGATGGATGTCAGAATTAGTTTGAACCTATGTCCAACTGGTCCTAAGGCCAGTCCTCTTCCCGTGCTCTGGGCCACTTCATGCCCAAAACAAGTGCTACAAATCCAAAACTAATTAAGAAATGAGTAAAATGAGTGAGCAGATGAAATAGGAAATGTCTCCTTTATTACCTGAGCACTGTCAGGTTGAGAGGTTTGGCTATGTGCAGGAGAGGCTCCCCCCTGAGCAGGATTAGGTCCACTGCCCTGCAAGATCACAGGCTGTTCTGGACCAAGATCTGTTCCCATTACAGTACAGTCCCCACCTAAGTCTGCAGTCTCACCTGTCACACCCATGTTCTGGCCACACCAAGTTTTGTGGCCTTTTAAAACATGCCATTTCTTCTGATCACCCCATGCCTTCGCCTGCTGTTCTTTTGTCTTGGAATGTTCTATCTTCCCTTCTCTGGCCAACAAACTCCTGCTCATTTATTAATACTTGGCTCACATGCCTCCTCCTCTAAAGTCTAACTTTACCTGTGAACTTAAACTTTAATTAAGGGGCTGGATGTTATGCTGAATCCTGGGGCAATAGGCAGCCAGCAGGGAGCAACCTGTCTTTGCAGAAAATTGGTTAACAGGAAGAGCTTTCATCGCATTCAAAGCCATCTAACAAGAGCTTCAACTTGGCCTTCTGCATCTACCAGCAGGGGAGGTGAGAAGGCTCCTCCTACCAGGTGCTTTTCTATCCCATCTTTCAATGCCTACGTCCTGTTTGAGCCCTGTGGTTGCTCCCTGAAATAAGGGTGGATTCTGTTTAGTGACACATGTCCACACTCATCAAAGCCGGCAATTTTTAGGCTTCTTCCATTGCTTGTACTATCCCTGGTAATGAAGTTGCTTAGGCCTAGGAATCCTGACTCTCAATGAGAGTCTTTGCCTCTTACTCCTTTAACAAATAAAGGGCCCACCCAAGATCACATACTGCTTAAGTATGTAAATGAGCTACTGAAATTCAAGCACTCGACAGGTGTAGACTTAGCACAGTGCCACTCAGGGTAGTATAGAGTCAACATTAAGAAGTGGTAGGAGTCATGGTTATTATCACTATTAGTCAGGATGGTTGATGCTTAGTTGCTACAACAAGTGAAGCCCTGGGATCTTAGTGACGTGCCAGACAAATTCATTCCTTGCACATGTGACAAGAGCTGAGGGCCAGGCAGTCCTCCTCAATCTGGTAAGTACACTATCTGGAACATGTGGCCTTCAAGGTTATCTCAGAAGAGATAAGGGAGGTGTACAGCTCCTAGCTACCTCCACCAGGAAGCGACACCTTTTTGCTCAGAGTCCATTGGTCAGAACTAGTCAGAGGGTCCCCAAATGTGACTTCTAAGGAGGCTGGGGAATACAGAGGAGCGATGGCGGAGTTAAAAGTTAATGCCACCTCTGTAGCAGCTATTGAGGTGGAGAGGAATAGATCTGCCCTTCATCTCATTTGAAAAAGGATTTGGGGACAAGATCATCTATTAGAAAGATTCACAAGAAGAGCACTGTGCCTTGACTTAGCTTCACCAATCCTGCATTTCCTCTTGAGCAAAATGGGAGTAATGAGAGTATCTAACCCCATAGGGTTGTTTGGAGGTTTGGGTGATGAGCGTGACCGCGAAGAGGATCCAGCTGACTGTTAAGACTGTTCCATAGCGATTAGATGGATCTGGAGCTCAGCTCTAATTGGCTCCATGGGTCTATAACACTACTGGACATTTTGAACTCAGCATACACAAAAATCCTCAGCTGCTCTTTATAATTCTCCTCTTTCAGTCCTTCTGTGGTAGGTATTTTGGATCCCTTGATTTATTTTCAGAAACCTATGTCTGCTGGCTTCCTAGGATGTCCAGCCCTGAGCTGGTGCTCAGCATGTGATTAATGAGAGCATCTGAAGGATGCAGGGACTTCAAACAGGTAAAGACGGCACCAGTGGGATCTTTGGGGTGGGATCTTTGGGGCACCCTTCAAAGGAAGCCACGTGATGTGTTAAGAATGTAAGCCCTTGGATTCTCAAAATAGTCTAATGCAATGCAATGCTGGCCAAATTGCTTCCACCCCTGCCTCTGTTTCTCTATCTGGAAAACGGAAGACCATATAACATGAGTCTTAAAGGTATAGATGCTGAAGTCAGACTACCTTAGCTTAAATGTAGATTCTAACTTTCGTCCATTGTGTGTTTGGGGACTACTGCATTACCCCTCTTGGGCCTCAGTTTTCCTATCCACAGAAAAGTGGGTATGATAGTACTTACCTCATAGGATTGTTGTGGGAAATTTTGTACAAACTATTAACACTGTGTTTGGCATGAATCTAATAATGTTGAGTAAATTTATTAAAACGGGGGATTACTTTACACTCTGGAATAACATTTAGCAGCAAAAAAGAATGAACTATTTTTTATTTATTTATTTTTATTTAAGAGACAGAGGGATAGTGAGAGAGAGAGAGAGAAAGAGAATCAATTCTATTTAGTTTTTCATGTGGCTTTCGTTGCTCCGACACTTCATTGTGTATGCGGTGCTGGGGTTCAAACCCGCATCCTCGCGCATGCCAGGCAAGTGCCTTAATCCCTGAGCCACCACTTCAGTCTCAAAAAATAATCTATTGACTCAAGAAACAATATGGATAAATCTCAAACACTTTATGCTGAGCAGAATCCATACGCATATAATTTCATTTATGCAAAACTTAGGGAAAGACAAACCTGAACTACAGTGGCAAAAAAACACATGAATGGTTACCTGGGGCCTGCGGTGACTGCAAGGGGAAATGAGGGATTTCGGGGGGTGATGGAAAAGTTCTAGATCTCAACTGTAGTAATGGTCAGGAGTATATTCATTTGTCAACACTCTTGGACCTGAGCACTTAAAATTGATGTTTTTATTGCATGTACGTCTTACCTGAGTAATGCAAACTTAATTAAACACAGATAAAAGTAAAAAAAAAAAAAGATGAAAATGAGAAGGTTGGACTAGGTGAGTTGTAACTCTGGTTCTACAAAATCCTGCCAGAGGTGCCCCTGCTATGCCCACCAACTGTGCTTCCTGAAAAGGTGTCCCCTCTTTCCAGTTCCCCCTTCCTCTGGGCTTCTGCCATGGTGGTGCACATTCTGGTCCCCCCTCTACCCTCAGGGCAAACAGCTCAGCCTCTCTGCTTTGTCAATAAGCCAAGATAAGAGAGTGGGCTGGAGTGGTACAAGGTCCAGATACGAGTGGGATCCATGGATATTAACTCATAATGGAATGAAAATGACTGCCCCGCCCCACTGGGCCAGGGAAACTAGTGACCCCTCTGTCTGCTGGGAGCTGGTGACTGTGATTCACAAGTCAGCGTGGGAGGCAGTGGGGCCGTCAGCTGGTGGTGATGCATTAGGGTTTGGACCTCCTTTTCCAATCATAAGTTAGCCACCACCTTAGGGAAATCATCCCAATTTTGCTGATGAGGAAGTTGGAAGGACGCAGGGATGTTAAAGTGTCGCAGCTAAAAGTGGCAGAGCTGAGACTTGAACCCAGTTCACCTGACACCGGAGTCTGCGGAAAGTAGATGCCTCGTGTCCTCCTCATCCACACACATACAACGAGTGATGAGCAACAAGGACACTGGAAAGATTTCCATGGAAGAACCCAGAGGTGCAGCAGAGGCGAGTGTGGCTTCCTCTCCCTTCTGCCTCCCGGATCTTGCCCAACTGGAGCCCCAGTTCCAAAGGAGTCTGGAAATGTAGTTTCATCTTTTCTTGATCCTTCTAGAACAGATAGAAAGCTTAGAAGGATGTTGAAGATCCTATTGATCCTGAAAAGCAACATTAGGTTGGGAGGAGCCGAAGGCCATGGAGAGGACACTCAGGGTTTTGAAGAACCCCTGGATAATAAGTATCAGAAACCAGTGCCCCAGCACATGGGGAGTGTCTCCCGGAATCCAGAGGCATCAACAAACCCAGGAATGGCCTGGAGCCAGGAAACTGCCCTGGGGACGTTGCTTTCACCTCTGATCTAAGCCCCTCACTGTGTGTCTGCTGCGTCCTCCTTCACCTGCAGATGGGGCTCCTCTGCGTCTCAGATCCAGGCTATGAGGACCATGACTGCCATCACAGGGCCAGTCCCACAGAGTGACATCTCCATGCCTGTCTGTCAAGACATTCTTCTTCCTTCTTTCCTCCAATTCCAAGAAGGAACAGACTTGACTGAGCTTGGGCCAGATCCCTATCACCACCTCTAGCCACATATACAAAGGACAATGGGGAGTTGCCATCCTCCTTCCCCACCCATCTATGACACTAGAGATGAGGGTAGGTGGTTAGGATGATTTGGGGAGAGGGGTTTTGGCCATATGCTTGAAATGCTATCTGATATGTATATCCTGCATGCACAAACCCTCCCACACTCTCACATGGCCTAGTCTGGGCTCAGGGACTTTTCACATTGCCCCTGCATATAAAGATGTTGACACCAAGCTGTTGACACTCAGACACCATGAGGGATTGCGTCTGCTGCCCCTGCTCGGGCCCTTTGAGACAGCAGGCTCAGCCTCTCTCTCCTTTCAATTATTTCTGGTCCTTTTTCACTCATATCACATGTCCTCTTGTCTTGGCTCTTTGCTCATCTCAATTCTGCCTTCTGGACCCTTCATCTAATTGTCACTCCTTGGTTTCTGCAGTGTGGACTCCCAGGCCTTGGCCCTGGGACTCTCTCATGCCTCTCCTTGTTCAGAGTTTCTTCAAGAAGGTCACTGTCCACTGACTCAAAGTCCAACCCCACACTCTTGCTGGTCAGCAACCTGGCTGAACCGGCTGAGATGCCCGTTGAGGACTTCAGGAACACCCCATGGGTTTCTGCCATTTGTACTTGGTTAAGCTCATGGGCTTTGGTTCAGCACATGAACAATATAAGACTGTTGACTTAAGAGGGCCACAGATAGGCAAAGGATTAGCTCAAGCAGGTCTTTCTGTCTTAGACATTGGGTGGCAACCGACAGCCTGCTGTAAGGAGCCATCTCCTAGGACTGGACAGTCAAAGAACTCTCAACAGCGCAGAATGTCAGAGATAATTCTGATACTGGCATGGCAAGTGGGATGATAAGAAGTCTTTGTTAGTTCCCCCTCCATGGGCACAATGAAGTATTCATGCTATTCCCCTCGGGACTTGGTAAGCACTTTAGGCCCAAGAAAAGTCTGTGCGTCATCATAATTGTGTAATATGGCTGCCCTCTTTCCGCCCCACCCCTTGACATATCCTGGTCAGGCAAGATAAAGTTCTGTTGCTGCTGCCGCCGCCGTTGTGGCCACCATCAATCAAGCCTCCTTCGGTAGCTTTTGATTTGGACTTCCAAGGAGCTGAAAATCTGAGGACCACTTCTTTCCATTGCCCCCAAACCCTACCCTCAGCCACTGGGATCATCTGCCAATTCCCCAACTGCTCCAGGTGCAGACTCTAGGGAAAGACATTGTGGTGGGGGAGAAGGACATGACCTTTGATGATTAATTGCCCTGAGTTTGAACCACTGACCATCTATGAAGACTGAATAATTTCCTTAACCTCTCTGAACCTTAGGTTGTATATTCTGTCTTGATTTTGTCTGAGCAAGTTTGGCACATGGCCCCCACCTTCCAGAAACTTACTGTCTTTAGTGATTAGACTTACCTGTGTAACAGCCTCCACTGTCGATGGGGAGAAAGATCTACCCCTGAGAATATGTGGGTACCCTTGATCTCCATGTTACAGATGAAGAGACACAGGACAATTGAATGACTCTTCCATGGTCCCAGAGCTCGGAGGAAGTGGAGCTGGGATTTGAACCTGCCCTCCTGGCTCCAGGGCCCATGACCTTACCATTTTGTGTTGCTGCCTGTGGCATCTTGCTGAGCAAGGGTAGTGTAGGATGTCTCCAGGAGGCAGAAGGTGGTAGAAAGAGGATCAGGCGTGGAGCTGGGCAGGTTGGGCTCTGAATTCACAATGGGGGTAGATCACATTGTTTCCTTATTTACAAAATGATGTCAATAAAACTTTCTGTCTCCAGAGTTCTTGAGGAGATCTTATTAAATCCATTGGTTTAGAAAGATTTTGTCAAAGGGCTGCTGTGTGCCAGGCACCGTCCTAGATTCCAGGGATGAACCCTTGACCAGCACTACAGTCTAATCTCCAGTGGGGCCCTGCCTTGTTGTCCAATGAGTTCATCCCAAACTTGCTATTAGCGTTAAGCAAGTGAAAGGGCTGCAACTTTACAGGGGCTTAATAAAAACAAAACAGTAAGAATTATAGCAATAACAATTGCAAAAGGTTTTCTGTGTTGGTTGGAATCAGTCCCCATTTTATGCATCATTAAACTGAGGCTAAAGAGGTTGTTAGTTAACAATGAGTTGAGCAGCGGAGCTGGTTTTCAAAGCTAGGGGGTCTGCCTTTAGGTCTGGTCCTAAGTGTCCCCCCTTCCCGCCTCCTCCAATGGCCACTTCCTACAGCCTCTGGTTTCTTGTATCTCAGTAGTATGCCTAGAGACATCTGGAAAATTTGCAAAGTTCCTTACCATTGGCTGGAGGTTTCAGCCCACAAGTCTCCTTCGCTGGTCATGATCGTGCATCTCTTTTAGACATAAAAACAGACACTCGGCCGCAGGCTGGGGGGCTGAGTGCCATGGCGCTTGCTGGCAAGACCCCTCAGTCTTGGCCGCTCCCTCACCACCAGCCTTTACATCACTGCTGGCCAAGCCAAGAGCCTGGGTTGTGTCCTGAATCTAAAAGCTTGGCCATGGGCTTTTATGAAGCTGTATCTTTCTGAGAACTTCCTGGGCATTACCTCACTTGTCCTCTATCAACTTCCCCAGTTGTGGCTGGCAGCCTCATCCCAGATTTATAGATTGTAGAGCCGGAGGCGCCAAAAACAGGAAGTGGCTTTCTCAAGGTCACCCAGTAAAGTTAGGTGCGGAGATGGCCCCAGGTTCCTGAATCCCAGCCCCAGCATGCCATCTGAAGCTTTAAAGGCCAGAGAACTCATGTCACACAGTGTAGGGGCAGCAGAAGTCAGACAAGAAGCCTTTGCGCCTGGTTCCTAATCCAAGATTCTCCCCTGCTCTACGCTGCATGCATTCCTTCACTGAAATTATATTTATTGGTAGCTGACTGTGTACCAGGAGCAAGTCTAGGCACTGGAGATACCAAAGGGGACAAGGCAGATGTGCCTTTAGGGAGCTCACAGGCAGCCAGGTGATGAGTAATTACAGCTATGACAATATGGCAAGAGAAAAGCACAGAAAACTCCGTGGCTGGGGATCAGGTTACTCACCTCCTGCAGAGGCGGCAAAGCCCAGCCTGGCAAGTGAGTAGAGGGCATTTCCCAGGGGAAGGCAGGGACATGCACCCCAGCAGAGGAACTTGGTGAAAGGGAAAGTGGGAAGCAATTGACAAAGAAGCCACCTTGTGACCACCATGACTTTAGTCACTTCAGACAGTACCCGCATTTGCGTGGGTCAGCAGGCTCCCAACCTCATTCCTCAGCAGATCCTGAGCAAATGCACCCTTTAGGGAGAATGCATGCTAGCCAGACTCTCATTCTTGTGTAAAGGGGACCTGAGAACCCTGAAGGCGTTGTCAATTCCTCTTGGTCCATCAAGACAGACAGGAAACCGTACCAAGATCAAATGCCAGTCAGTGGACTCATGATGAGAAAACCAGCTGAAACAGGGCAATCCTGGACTCTGCACGAGTTGCTCATTCTCCTTTTGAAGGGAGAAACATGCGGAAGCCACAGCAGACCCCACGGCTGCTTAGCAAGCCAAGTGCTACCGTGACAGGAATCAGTCGAGGTGATATTCAGTGGAAACAGACTAGGACAACCCGAGGTCACGGTGGGCTCAGCTGGCGCAACAGATGGAAGGGACTCAAGGTGTACGCAGGGTCATGGTAGCCACCATTGCCAGAACTGCTCTCCATCTGAGACCATGTCATTGCCTAAGGGCGTTAGACGAGGTGTTGATGTGCTGTGACCAGGAGGGCCATTAGCCCTCATCCAGGGGCATTGTCCAGAACCCCGTGTATCACCTGTACCATCATCACGCGCATCGTGATCATTAGCACGATGGTAACCGTCATTATCTATGGACCAGCCTGTTTGGGGGCACACTGTTAAGCTCTACCATAGTTCACACTAATCGCATAGGGCAGGTTTAGCACCTTCATGTTGTAAGTGAGGAAAGAAGACACCGAGTCTCCAGGAAGCTGTATAATGTGCCCAAGGTCACTCGGCAGGACCAGGACTCCAGCCGCATTCACACGGTGCCCCTCTGCAGCAGGGCTAAGTGGAGCGTGCCTCACGCCCGCTGAGCAAATGCACGCTGTAAATTCAACCTTTTCACTCCTCCTCGAGAAAGGAGATTGGTGAGTCAGTGAGAGTGATGTCATTATAGCGGTAACCTTGAACCCACTCTCATTTATTAAAAGAGGAAATGTTTATACAAACATCAGTGTTCTTAATCACCTGCTTCAAAGTTCCCGAACGCATGGTAGAAGGACTTCGGTCCCCTCGGCATAGTCCCCAGGTATACTAGAGGGTCCCCCAAAGATGCCTCATGTCTGCGCACTATACAGGCAGCAGCTGCAGTTACGTGCAGCTGTCCATCACCCTGCTCCTCCCCCACTGTCTCCGCCTTCCACTTGTCCATGTCCATCATCCACCTGGCTGCCTGGAGCCAACTTCCCACCCCACCTGCTTCTGCCTATAGGCCTTGAAGCATCGCATTCATTCATTTATTTAATATTGAATGAGTATCTACTTTGTGCCAGGCCCCGTTCTTGGCTTAGGAACAGAATGATGAACAAAACTGAGCGGGTCCCTCCTTTGTGATGCTGATGTTTTAATTAAGGGTGTGAGAAGCAGACAATTCACACATGGATGGCTGAATAGATGAAAAAGAAAGCTGCACAGAGATAAGAACTATAAAGAAGATAAGACCAAGAGAGGGGGCAGCGGAGCACTGGATGGGGGGCCTGCTCACTGGCACTTTCAACAGTCACCTTCCAGGAACAGCTGCATCTCTCTCCGCCTCCTTCTGAGAGTTTGTTTTCTCTGGTGGCAATGAACACGCTCCACCACACACAGGGACTGGCCAACCCTCGGGGAACCTTCAACCAATGAGAGCAAGAACCGGAGGACAAACACTCCAACTCCTCTGTCTCTCACTAGGGTGACTCTTTGGCATGTTCTGCATGACACCTTCAAGCCCCTTGCAGGACCAAACCTCAGTTTCCCTCGGTTGTAGCAAATCAGTAACACTGACTGTTAACACACCCATCTCCGTCACCCCTTTCCAACTCTCCTGCCTGTGCTTCCTGGGACCACCTCACCAATTAGCCACCAGAAGCAACCTCTTTTGGTATCTGGGTAAGGTACATGGTCAAGGTCAGCCTTGCTGAGAGAGTGATATCTGAGCTGAGACCCAGACTCTGTGAAGTAAGGAGCTGTGAAGGTCTGCAGAAGAAGGGCTTGCCAGACCAAGGGAGGAGCAGGAGCAGAAGCTCCCGCCTGAGGCAGGAAGGAGGTGACACGCTCAGGGACCAAAGAGAGGGACAGCTGGTGTGGCCAGAGCCCAGGAAAGAGAGTGGCGGGAGATGAAGCTGGAGATGCAGGATGGGTGCAGCAACTAAACTTCATTCCAGGTTTAAGGGAAGCATGGGACAGACCTCGTCTGATGACATTGTTAGAAGATCCTCTGGGTGCTCTGTCCAGAACAGTTGTTGAACAGCAACAGTGGGAGCCAGGAGGAGGCTAGTGCAGCTGTGACCAGAGTCTGGCAGTTGCCCTTCAGTAGTTCCATCAGTTTTTGCTTCTAATTCCGCAATAAAAGGACTCGATCCAAACAAAGAGACCAACCAAGTCCTGATGCCATTCAGTCCCTTTCCGTCCTCTGCTTTCCTAACCACGCCTTCCCCCGCTTCTGTAAGCTTCCCTTACAGAACTTAAACATCCATGCCTGAAAGCAAAGAGCGATAGGATAGCAGCTGGCAGAGGGGGATAGGAGACCTGAGCTGTACCACCAACAGCCGGCCAGCCTGGTATTGGTAATCCAGGTAGCAGCTACCTCTCCACCAGGTCCTGGGTCTCATACACTCTATTAGGGATGCTGTGATGGCCATGTGACAGCAGGTGCCACATCGTGTGACAGGCATATAGAATTCAACTCCCCTCTGGGTACCCCCAAAAGAATCTGCGCTGGGTTCTTAGTGAGAATCTAGACTTCTCATGGGCTATATGGAGACAAGAGCTGCCCTGGCCCACTTAACATAGCCCTGTGTCCCCAAGGATCCTTCCACACATCACTCTGACCTCTCCCTCTGTTGTCACGTTACCTCTGACTCTGAGCCTCTTACCCCACTCCTGTGAGGACCCTTGTGATCACATGGGGTCACCCACACAGTTGAGATAATCTCATTGAGATAATCTCATCTTTCAGCTGATCGCATAACAGTGGTTCTGCCACACTAAGTAAGTGGGTTTTTATTTTTTAATTTTTTATTTGTTTAAAGAGAGAGGGACAGTGAGAGGGAGAGAAAAACAATTTTTTATTTAGTTTTTCAGGTGGCTTTCGTTGCTCCGAGACTTCGTTGTGTACGTGGTGCTGGGGTTTGAACTCATGCCCTCGTGCATGCCAGGCAAGCGCTGTAACCATGGAGCCACTGCTCCAACCCGTAAGTGAATTTTTAGAAGTAGGGATTGGAGTCAAAATTTGGTGCCAAACTTCATAGAAAACAGTTAGCTTCTGTCTGATGCTCTCAACACTAGCCAGACAGCTGCAGGCCAAAGGATGGGGTGGCTCTGTGTGATGTGCTCCCCACTCCTGAGAAATCAAGTTGTGTGCTAGCACATCACCCTCAAAAGCAGCAAAATCCCTTGAGGTGATGGGATAGAGTCCCCGGGCTTGGATTCTAATCTCTCTCACTGGAGAGAGAGAGAGAGAGAGAGAGAGAGAGAGAGAATCAATTTTATTTAGTTTTTCACATGGCTTTTGTTGCTCCTACACTTTGTTGTGTATGTGGTGCTGGGATTCGAACCTGCATCCTTGCGCATGCCAGGTTAGCGCCTTAACCGCTGAGCCATGGATTCTAATCTCTGCACCTCTACTTTGACCAGTGATCAGCCCATCCAGCCCTCTCAGTATCTGCAGGTCAGGCTCTTCACCTGGGTCAGGGAATCTAACCGCATCTTTGCTTCCCTCTCTTACAGCATTTCTAGCAATATTTCAATATTTTCTTTTCTTTTCTTTTCTTTTTTTTTTTTTTAGCTCTCTGGGGCAATGTACCAGTCCCTTACTATGCACTTAATGCATTAAAAATATAACCATAAAGACTTTATTGACCCCTTACAAACAGTCAGGCATTCTAAAAGCTTCATGTTTATTATCACATTGAATCATTCCAGAAATCCTATGTGCTAAGTAGTCTTAGTCTCCTCCGTGTTATTAAAAACAAAAACCACACAGAACAGCAACTGAGCACAGAGAGGTTATTTAATTTGCATAAGTTTACCCAGCTAGGAAAATGCAGAGGCTACACTGAATGCTGGCCTTCTGTCCTGGAGTGGATGCTCTTGAACAATTATCCCGTACTGAAAAGGCTGAATGAGCCGGTGGGCAGGGAACGGGCTGCCCAACAAGGAAGGACTGTTAAATAGCATCAGCTTGGGTGCTGGATGTAGGTTCTTTCTCCTGCTGCACTACTCCTGGCTGGGTGTCTTGGAAAATATGCTTCCCCTCTCTGGGCCTTAGTTTCAAAGGATGCAATGTGAGGGGCTTTCACAGAATGGACGGATTTGGCCTGACATTAGCCTTCCGTGTTTCCAACACTGGCAGCCCAAGTGGCCACCTCCCCTTGCTTTGACTTTAAAATATGTCCCCAAGGCCTGATGTTTGCTGTCACATGGCCATGTAGGGTCAGCCATGCCAGGACCAGGTTTCCAAGGGTCCTTCACGTGGCACGGCTGCAGCTCCCCTACTCCCGGGTCCTCGGCAGGGATCCAGGCAGCAGCCGGCAGCCACAAGCATGTGCTGTTTCTGTGGTTTCTTCTTAGAACAGTTTCCTGTTTCAACCTGCCAGTTCCTTAAAAGCATTAGGTTGAGGTTTCGCCGAATGACTCCAATGTATTTTCATAAAGGGGCGGAGGGGCTGCTCCTGGGAGCTGAGCCCAGAGCAGAAATTCCGCCAAGAATTAAGGGTCTGGAGGGCTTGGAGGCCCAGCTCCTGGGGGAGAAGTAGCTGGGCAGGGGAAACTTTCAGAGAGTAGAAAAAGCTCCTCTACCCACCCAGATCTCAGACCCACCTGGTCTGGGAGGCTGCCTCACATCCTTCTCTGGGCCTCAGTTTCCCCATTTGTTACAGGAGCAGGTTGGATGCTCCCTCTAGGTTCAAGGTCATCTCCAGGTCTCCGTTCAGGGTGTATTAAAGAAATGATGACAGCAGTGGCCGACACATGCTTCCTATATTGTTCTAAGCACTTGATAAATATCTGTCACCTTAAGGCTCCTGGTAAGAGAGGGCACTCTTAATCCCCATTTCACAGAAGCAATGAGGTTGACTGCACCCATGGTCACTGCCCCTGTGAGTGGCCAGGTGAGCAGAGCCCTGCCAATATGGCTCCAGAGTCTGTACCACTGGCACTTGCAAAATAAGACCCGCCCGGGCAGACAGCTTAGTATTGAGTGCAGCGGGTTTGGTGTCAGAGGGCCCACATTTGAGTCCTGGACTCATCTTCCCAGTGACCTTGAAGAAGTCACGGTATTCCTTGGAGCCAGCCTCCACTTCCTCATCAATGAAATGGGGCTCATTGGACCCAGTATGCTAAGCCCCCAGCAGCTGAGGGGACGTTGCAGGGTGCTTGGTGACCTAGACAAGCAGTCTGCTAAGAAGCTTTTTTATTATTATTCTTTCCAAATTTATTATTATTCTTTCCAAAGAGACCCAGTGTCTGCACTTCCCACCCTGGTTCCCTGGTTCAGCGCCAAGGACTGCTTCTGCTAGACAGGTGTCTTCCAGAGAAAGGCCCAGCCCTCCTGAGAGTTCCAGAGCCCCCTCCCTGGCCTGGAGGCAGGTGGGAGGAAGGGATAACCTTCCTAGTGGTCTTGGGCCAATGGTCTAGCATGAGCAGTGGCCCTTCTAGGGACAAGCACCTCCCCCGTGCCCTGTGGGTTTGTGATCAGGCACTCGAGTATCTGCAGAGCCCTGTGGGAAGCCGGGCCTGGCCTCCCACTCCAGGCTTCTATCCATCTGCCTCGTTGGTCCCACCTGAGTACCTAAGAGGCATCTCCAACTTGACCTGCCCTCACAGAGCTCGATTTCTCTCTGAACACCTGCTCCTCCCCTGGTCATCCCCATCCCATAAGTGGCATGGCCATGGACGCAGGGGGCTCCGGATAAAACCCTGATCCTTCCTTCACAGCCCATGTCCAAGACATATGCAAATCATGAGCACTACCAGCCCCCTCTCCCCCACCACCCCCTGACTCTGCCCTCTTCACCCACTTGGCTACCACCACCATGGGGCAGGGGAGAGATGAGGGCAGCCACATGAGGCCCCGCTGTGGCCTATTGCTTTTGGGGAAACCCTCCGGTCAGCACCCAGCTTAAAGCCCTTCCTGTCTTCCAACTAGACAAACATTAAACTCCTTCTGCGGTTTGCAGTCCCTCTGACCTCACTTTATGCCAGGCTGCTCCGGCTGTGCTCACCCTTGCTAAGGAAGCCAACCTTATTCCCACCACAGGGCCTTTGCACCGTCTGCCCCCACCTAGAATGCTGTCCCTCGGAGGTTCCTGTGCCTCGCCTGTGGTCATCACTCAGGGTCTTCTCAGAGATCCTGCCTGAGCACATCACCTAACTCATTCTCTGCTCCCCAGGCAATCTTCTCTGGCACCTCTGCTACATTTTGGAGCATTTGCCATCCCCTGACATTGTCATGTGTTTTGTTTACAAGAATAATAATGAAGGTTGAGACTGGAGCTATAGTCACATTACACTACTGGTGGGGATAGGATATGAATTCAGTACTTAAAAAGTGTTCTAAAAACATTTGTTGAACTTGCTGTGGAACCTGGAACAAGTTAACCCTCTGGGTTTCCATCTTATCATTGGTAAAATGAAGGAATGAGTGAGGTTGTATCCAAGGATTTTCCTGGTTCTGACATTCTCTGAATCTCTAGACTCACTGAGTTCCTATTAGGATGGATGAATGTGTAGGTGGATGGATGGATGGATGGATGGATGGGCAGGTGGCAGATGGCTAGGTACAGGGAAGGATGGATGAATGAATGAGTGGGTGGGGACAGATGGGTAGGCAGGTAGAAGGAAGGGTAGTTTCAGGGGGGTTTATGGAATCCACCCTGGACACGGGAAGACTCAGGGGCAAGAAGGGGACAGGAAAAGGGGGGTAGATAACCCCAATGAGAAGGTGCTTCTCCCACCCCAATTGGGAGAGGCATGAGGCCCTCCATCCTCACCCATCCACCTTTCCCCATGACTGTGCCAGAAGAGTTGGCGACAAAAAAGAGGTGGCATTGACAGGCGCACACCCGCCAAGAGCTCCACCCAGGAGATAAAAGGAGCCGAGGAACATGCTGGCAAGGCTGGTGTCCCTTCTTCTCAGGGGTGCAAATGGCTTTCCTGCTCCCACAAGTTCAAAGAGTACTTCATTTCACAGCAAAAGTACAGCTAATGAGAAACAGATTTGCTGGCTCCAGCCCCAGCTCTGAGAGCCCAGGAGGCACCGGAAGCCCCCAAGAACCTGGATGTGAATAGCCACGCTCCCCCTCCCTCTGGGGCCACAGCACTGTCTCAGTGGCAGGGAAAGGGGTGGCTGAGAGGTGGTGGGGAGCAGGACAGAGTCCCCACAGGGGTGGAGAGGGCCTTGAGGAGTGGCTTCTGAGTTGCGGCCTTCCAGTCACACTGAGCTCCTTTCAGACCTGGAGGCCAAGTCAAGCAACATTCGTAATTGCAACTGCTACCTCATCCTGGGGCCCAGGGTGCCAGCGGTGCTGCAGGTGGCATGGTGGAAAGGCCACTTGCTTTGCGGCCTCAATACCGATTTTGTGGATTTTGTTCCTGAGTGTTCTCAGCAGGCCAGTGAGCACATTAGTGCGATCACTGAGAAACCCACCAGAGCCGTCCATCCGGCCCTGGGAATAGCACTAGATTGGAGTCCACAAGACCTGGGTTCTAGGCTTGGCTCGGCCAAGTGTGTGACCTTGAACTAGGCAAGCTGGAATGATGAGCCTCGGGTAACAAGAAACCCAAGTTCAAGTTCTGAGATTTCTCATGTCCCAGGGAAGGCCTGGGCAAGCCTTTTGGCACCTCTGGGTGTGTTTCCTCATTTTAACCAGCACCAAGAGTAATCTCGCGGGTGCATGGTGAGGGTCAGACGAGAAGGGACTCAGAAACTACTTAGTAGGTGCTGAGGATGGGCTGGAGCACAGTCTTCCCTAAGGCCTGGGAAGGAACAGGGCAAACCAGGAGACAAACTTAGGTGACTCAGGGGACCTTCCACCAAGTGACACAGCAAAGGTGGCTGACGGTAGAGTGCGTGTCATCCCTTGAGCTCTTCACACAGAACCCAGGCCTAGCCTCACAAGGAGGACACGGGACAAGCACTGCTGCCCTTACATGACTGAAGCCAAACCTGGAGCGAGGAGGCTGGACTTCAGAACTCTCAGAGCATCCCCTGCATCCCCTGCAGCCTTCTCCCCCTCCTGCCGGGACTGGGGGGTCCAATTTTCAACGGACTCAAAATGCCCAAGCTGGATGGTCAGCTGTCTGCCTTTGGTCCCCTTCTCCTCTGGGGTGTTAGGAGGAGTATTTTCCTCACTCAACAAGCATTTCTTGAACCTTTTGTTTATTCTGGGCACTTGGGGTACAACGGTAAACCAAACAGCCAAAGCAAACCCCTGAGCTCCCGGGGTTTAGATTCTGGTGGAGGCGGTGGAAGAGAAAAGGAACAGGCCCAGGAGTAAATTGCTAAGCTTCAAGTCACAGCTTCATTGGATTAGTTTGTCCAAGGTTAGGAAGATGCTCGCCTGCAGGTCCTACTGGGAATAGGCTCCTTGCATATTTCGTGGTAAATTTTTTTTTTTAAAGAGAGAGGGACAGTGAGAGAGACAGAGAGAGAAACAACTTTATTTAGTTTTTCACATGGCCTTAGTTGCTCCAACACTCAGTTGTGTACATGGTGCTGGGGTTTGAACCCAGGTCCTCGTGCTTGCCAGGCAAACACCGAAACCACTGAGCCACCACTCCAGCCCCTCATGGTAATTTTTAAACACCAATTAGGCGCCAGGCATTTTGCTAGGAACTGATATTAAAAGTTAAAAGTTCCATGAGCTTTAGCTTGGGTCAAATCCTATTCTAGAAGGAAGAACAGACACATGAAGTTCAATTCAGCCCCAAGGACCATGAATTTAGAGGAATGGTACCCCTGCGCCCATCTCAGCCTTCAAAAAGGGGTTGAGGGGGGAAATCCAGAGGAGTCACAGCCACGCTGGTCTTTGAACAGTGAGGATGAGTTCATCAGATGGAGATGGGAGACTTCTGGAAAGAGGAGCAGACGCAGGCAAGCATGTACAAGGGTGTTGGAGAACCCAGAGCAGCCAGGGCTTGTGGGGCGGATGAAGGGGGCGGTGGAGGGCGACCGCAGCTCGGGGCGCCATTGGGTAGGTGCCAGGAGTCAAGCGGGGCTTCTCGGGGAGGCCAACCCCAGGTGCGTTCTACTCACCTTGCTTCCTGGTGGTGTTTTCCTTTTGCTCTGTCCAAGCTAACATTAAACCTTTCTTTGGGTGACTTAAAATGCATTCTTGCACCTTTCTGTTCCTGAATTTCCTGTTGATTTTGAGTCAGTTTCATTTACTTGTGAAAACTGTGCACTTTTTGTTTTATTTTCTTGAACATATTCATTGGTTATCTCAGTCGATGGCCAAACGCCGCTGTGTACAGATGGCCTGTGGATCTGTTTATGTTGTCTACTTTTTCTTGGCTTTGTTCTGCTTTTTCCAGTCCTTTGGTTTTGTTTCGCAATGTGCTTGGCTGACTTTGGGCCCAGTGCCCACCTCCCATCCCATCAGTGGTCATCCTTTCCTCAAAGAAACTGTCCAGAATCTTTTCCTTGGCAGATTGTGAAAGGCAGCTCGGTGAGTCTTTGAAGAGCATGGTAGACATTGCAGAGACCATGATGGATTGATTTGGTGGGACCGGATCTGGGCAATTCTGATGGGAGGGCAGGGAGCAAGAAAGGGGTCAGAAGAAGATGTGGAAGAATGTGGGGGACCAGCGTGTGCGCTCCCCAACCCGGGGCCCTCCACAGTGGTGGCCTACCAGCCAGTCTGGGAGTATAAAACAGCCACAGTCACTTCCACTTCACCCTGCTGCAGCTGGGAAAGACATCCTGGCTCTGTAAACGAACCTTGTGAGTCTAATTCCAAGAAGGCCAAGGAATTTGACAGGAAACAACACAAGCTAGTCGCCTCAGATCTCTGTCTGGGCTTGACGTGATTGAGTCTGAAATAGCTACAGAAAGCCTCCTTATTGAACACACATCGA
Source organism: Aplodontia rufa (assembly GCA_004027875.1). Taxonomy (NCBI): domain Eukaryota; kingdom Metazoa; phylum Chordata; class Mammalia; order Rodentia; family Aplodontiidae; genus Aplodontia; species Aplodontia rufa. The sequence continues at coordinate 130,449 of PVKS010000916.1, forward strand.
TACTCACACGCATCCCTGCACCAACAGGGAAGTTTTACAACGAGGCCACCAGAGCGGGGAGGCCACAGAGGGCTGCAAACAGAACCTGAGACCACAGCTTCCATTTCAAGTCAGATCCCCAGCGCGGGGTGTTTGACAGCTTTGTCAGTCAGATTCCAAATGTCTGTCTGCACCGCCAAGAATCCTTCACCTCCAGCGCCACTCTCCAACTTGATTATCCTCGTGAGCCGGAGGCAGCTCGGAGGTGGCTGTTTTCGAGTGCAGAGTGAGCCATCTCTGCCAAGAGCCTGTCCTGCCAGTCGCTCCCTCAGCCCTAGCCCTCAGCTTGCCCAAGTCTGACATCACCCTTAACCTCCCACTGCCGCCTGACTGCCTGACCTGGTCCCACTCCTTCCTGGGCAGGTCTAGCTGCAACTGTCGGAGAGACAGAATCCCTCCCAGCCACATGCACACGGCTCACTGCCCAGGGTGATCTGGCAACCCAGACCTCAGTAGGAGCCCCAGTATCTCATGAGGGAGAGATGGTGATGTCTTGCACTGGTCCCAAAGGGGCTGGGGCCTTATAGCTTTCATCCACCCAGGAAACTCAAGGGCCTCCCATGGGGTCTCTCTTCTGGTTGAGTCTGCGAGACCAACTGGACTCCAAAGTAGACATTATGGGCAAGGCAAAAAAGCCTGAATATTGAGACTCTGGCTCAAAGGTTGGATCTAGATGAGCCCAGATTCTGCTCCGCTGCTTGCTAGCTCAGGGTCCTAAGCAAGCTTCTTAACCTCAGTTTCTTGCTATGTAAGTGGAGAAATCTGCATCATAGCTTATATCAAGGTTATATGGATTGGTATATGCAAATTTCTTAGGGCAGCACCTAGGACCTAAAGAGCAAGAGAAGTGAACAGGGAGTTGGTAATGGATGCAGTGTTCTAGTTTGGAGTGATGAGAAAGTTCTAGAAATATTGACAATGGCTGCATAACAATGTGGCCATTGAACTGTACACTTAAAATGGCAAGTTTTATGTCATGTGCATGTTACCACTACAACAAATAAAGTGACAGCTCCTGTTAGTACTGGATGGGGCAGTTCCGCTCCTCATGGGGCTCTGGGGTGAACGCAGAATCTTTGCCAGCTGGAGGAAGAGTACCCTTCTTTGAGATAGAGTTCAGGATCAGCATGGGCCACCAGCCACTTCTCCCACCCAAGAGAATTAAACTCTGAAGTCCTCAAGTGGTTCTATCCATGAACACAGTTGTCTGGGGAACCCTCGGAATAAGAGACCGTTAAGCCCAGAGGTGTGCAGATGTGTACCCAATTTCAGAGAGACGGAGTGCTGAGGGCCAAGTAAACCTGAGGAGCTGGGGTGGGGTGGGGGTGGGAAGACCAAACGTGCTCATTCAGAAGGAAGAAGTTCCTGTTGTCCACAGCACACTGGGTGACTAGTTTTATGAAGAACTACAAGAGTCTGAACACTCCCAACATAAAGAAATTTTAAGGAGATGAAATTGCAAAGTATCCTGATCAGATCACTATGTGCTGTATACATGTATTGAAATATCGTACTGCACCCCATAAATATGCACAATTATTGCATGTTAATAAGAGGGACAATAGTGATCCACCTTTAAAAAAATGTAAGCACTCTTTGTGTTGTGCAGGTCTTTAATAGGGCTTACCCATGCACAGAAACTTTTCCCTCCCCTGATTCTCTCTAAACCTCCAGCATCATCGTCCCCTGATCTAAGACTCAGCTTCCAGCCACCTGTTGCACAGGGCCCCGCCCCACCCTGCTTCTCCAGCCCCAATGGGGCTCATCTCTGCCCTGAGAATCAAAGCCTCAGTGTTATGCTTAGTTCCACTCAGCTGTAGCCCACCACCACTCTGAACCTCAGTCTCATCTCCTCCTTACAGGGGCAGCTGTGGCTTCTCTGCATACCTCTCATTGCACCTGGCCCTAATTGTGCAAACTACACTTTTTACTTTTTTAAATGATGGCATGATGATGATGTTTTAGGGGAAAAAATAAGCAGAAACATAAGATATTTCACACCAGCAATGCCCACAGCACCTTCCCAGGAAACACCACTTCCACAGGATGTGAAGAGATGGTTAGGAGACAAGAGCATTCCATAGCCTAGTACCCTTGGGGAACACTGAGCTAAGTAAAGCTAAACAGGCTCATTGGAGAACAACACCAGTCTATGACATGCTCGAAATTAGTTCAGCCGTGTGCTGCAGTCAGCTATTACCTTTCGATGATGTAACACTGGGAACTTGGACTTGGCCAGAGTGGGAGTATCCATACCCCAGAAATCAGCAGATGCTACAAATATTGGGTTTTGCTTTTGTGTTTTCAGAGGGCTGGTTTACTAGAATGTTCCAGAATAGGATGTTAAGAAGAGAGTAGGGCATAAAGATTTTCCTAATGCATTTGACCATAAAATTCCTTTAAAATACATCTTGTGGGAAATGCCTTGTACAGGTAGCAGCAGTCCACAGAACATCCTTTGGGGCAAGCAATCCTCTGTAAAGATACTTCAATAAGCACCAAGGGGGAAGAATGGGGGAACTAATACTAACTGAGCATCTATTATGAGCCAGGCATGCTGTTGGGTGCTTCGCGTTACCTCCTGCAATTCCCACGGCACTAGAAGAGGTATGCACATATCACCCAAACGTTTTAAATGAGCAAACGAAAGATAAAGAGTTTTCCCAACTTCATACAGGCAGGAAGTAGTAGCACCAAGCCTATCATAATCAGAGATTCCAAAGTCTGATGGGATGGTGTTGGCCATGAGATTTAAGTAGTAGTTTTAGAAGAATTTATTCCATGATTAGCAGATAGGCCTCAAGCTGAACTTAGAATCCAGTCATCCAGAGCAGACACTTCTAGAATAAAGTCTCAAGTGGCCCACAGTCCTCTGTCTCCTTCCTTGTCATTGCCTTGGGTTGACATTTCAGAATCTGCCAGTTTTGTGAACTTCCCAGACTTCCAAAAAAAAGCCAGTTCCTGGACTCTCCTCCCTCCCCAGGACAAAGCCAAGCCACAGTCAGGACTGAGATGCACTGAAATGAACATGGAAGACCCTTAGAGACCAGTCAGACTGGTCTCATTTTAAAGATGGGGAGACTGAGGCTCACAGGGGAAATGAGCTGTTCAGAGTCACACAACCACACTTGGACAATAAGACGGAGGTCTGCGGTGACGCCCTTTGCAGTTAACACAGAGGGTCTTCAGACTTGGCTGCACTAAGGATGAGTTGAGCTGGAATCCAAATCATTTTAGGGTAACCAGGGCTTGGCTACTTTCCCCAAGGACAGGCCAGCCTTGTCAGCTCAGGGCACTCAGGAAAAGGCACTGTTGGTTGTAAGGAGACCATTGTCCTGAGCTGCAATGTAGTTCCACATGGCTCTTTCTGTGGTCCCTGTGCACACCTGGGAGCAGGCCTCCTTTCTAGGCTCAGAGCGCTGGGTTCCTGGAAAGGCCCCGGAAGAAATTCATCCGGCAGCATTTTGTTTTCTACAGCATGGTTCCCTTTGATGCTGGGGTGGGTTGCAATGTGCCCTGGAACATCTGTTTGCAGGATGTGTTGTTGATTCTGAATGGAGGCCCAGCCCACCTGGGCGATGAATGACAGGGCCCAGGTGATCTTTGAAAACAAGCTGGGGCCCACAGCAGCCTTGTCTGAGGAGCCAAGCAAGGACTGAGAGTGTTCCCTGCACAGCACAGGGGCACTGTGAGCAGAAAAATCTGTAGTTTGGGGGAAGCTCAAAGCCCAAGAAACATTTTCTACAAAACACGCAGTGTTCTTCCTAGAGCCTATGCCTTCCTAGAGTCCCTTCAAGGTGACCTGAATGCAAAACTAGCTGACGACTGATTGTGTTAATTCAATGGTCAATTGCAGCTCCTGGCTTTGATTTTAAAACAGCTTGTTCATTCATCCCTCCATTCATCCATTCAATAAATAATTACCAAGTATGGGTTCTTGGTTTGGGAATCTAGAGAGGGAAATAAGACATGATGTGTCCACTTATGAAACTTAAATAATGGAGAGGGGTTGGGGAGAGCTAGATAACACCACAGCAGATGACCAAGGGGATGCACCCTGCGAAGGCAGCAGGTGGGGGAAGTGATGAAGCCCAAGCCCAGTGGAAGACAGCTGACAGGTCTCTGGGCTGCAGATAGAACGAGAGGAAAGCAGGGACCATTTTCGAAGGCCTGGAGACAGCTTGACTCAAGAAATGCTGAGGAGGCTGGGGGGTGGGGCTGCAGCTGAGTGAGAAAGGGACACAAGGAAGGATCATCAGAGCTCAAGTCCTGCAGGTCCTGTCATTCCAAGTGCAGAGGGAAGGGACTAGGGGTGCCACACAGGCAAACCATGCCAGATTTCCTGGGGAGCACACGAGGACTCCAAATCACACTCATGGTCTTCGAAGTTAGGAAGGTCACCAGCTGCCTGATATAGGCCACACTTCCAGTGCTACAGCATACTGTCTTTTCCTGTCATTAGTTAATTAACTCAGCCACAGTCCCTGCTCATTAGACACTGGAGAGACAGTGTTGAGGACATCCTTCATCAGTCCCAGAGAGCTTATATCTGGGAGGAAGAACAACACCAAAGTAAATCATATCATTTGAAATTGTGATGAATGAGATCTACCCAGAAAATAAATCAGAATGATGTTATCAAAAGGGGGAGAGGGGGTTCTATATTATATTGTTTCGTTAGAAGCATGTTTGATTGTTCAACAAATAAATTTCTTAATTAAAACAAAAAACAAAAAAAATCATAAAGTTGGGGCTGGAGTGGTGACTCAGCAGTTAAGGTGCTTGCCTGGCATGCACAAGGATGTGAATTCAGACCCCAGCAACATGTAGACAGTGAAGTGTTGGAGCAACAAAAGTCACATGAAAAACTAAATAAAATTGATTCTCTCTCTCTAAAAAAAAAAAAAAAAAAAAAAAAGAAGAGTGGGGAGAGGGTGTGGGTAGCTTCTCTAAGGAGCTGATACTTGGTCTTAAACCTGGATGACAAGAAAGCTAGAGAGTGCCCAGCGGAGGGAAGACCAAGGGCAGAAGCAGTCTTGGAGCAATCGAGGTGAGCGCTTTCCTGCTCAAGCGCAGAGGTGGGTTTGATCAAGGTGAAGCCAGAAAGGCTAGGATGTGGGAAGTAGAGGCGTGTTGCCAGGCTGAGGTCAGGAAGAGAGGGCATGCGATACCCCGCACCCCGGGCATCCAAGCTGTCTCGAGCTGTGCCTCGTTCCCCTGGCCCACGGGCTATCTCCCAGAGGCAACATTTCCAAGAAGACTGTTGAACTTGGCACTATTCAAGATATACAAGTTCTAACAAAATGAGATGAGAAGTCCATTTTGGCCAGTCTGGCTGGTTGGCAAAGATGAAAGGATAGGCAATGTCCAGAGGTGTTGAAAAGGCCTCTTGGCTTGCAAAGAACTGAGATTTCTTCTGGTGATAGCAAAGGAAGGAGAGGGAAGGGGCTTGAGCTGTTTTTTGAGGAGAGTTGCGGAAAAATCCAGAGAAGGTAACTAGAATAGGCCTTAGGATGGAGGAGCGTTGACAAATCTGCTTCTCTATTCACGCAACATGCTTGCTCTGCTCCTTTCTGCCTCTTACATCTGGCTCGTCTTCCTTACTCCTTCCTTACTTCTCCTTTGACTGAATATTCTTGGCCACCCTCTTGTTAATGAGCTTTCAGAACTATTTTCCACTGCTAATAAATTCTTTCCTTGTTCCCAAAACAATATCTCAGGGGAAAAAACTCTCAAAGGCTCCAATCATCTCCTCATGCCAGGTAACCAGCCATCCTTGGCCAAGTGTCCACTCCTGGTCCAAACAGCTCTAACAAAATGTGGACTCTCTTAAAAATCCTGACCAACGTGTCCCAATTTCCCCAGGAATTTCCTGCTTTTAAAATGGAAACTGCGATGTCTGAAGTCCTCCCCTTACATACTGAACAGATGAGGACAGTTAGTCCCCCCATGCCTGTGCGTGGGACTGTTCCCTTTGGAGCTCTGGAAGGACCAGTGATAGACTTCTTTGATATGATGCAGGTAGCCAAGTGCTGCAGTTTCTGTCCCACCAAGGGTTCATGTGATTGGAGACGTGATCCTAGGGTGGTGGTACTGGGAGGGGGTGAGATCTTTAAGAGGTGGGACCAGGTAGGAAGTCCTTAGTCTTTGGAGACATATTCTCAGAAGGTAGTTCTTGTGGGGCTCCTTTTCTGTGAAAGGAGCAAAGAAGGGAAGGTGCTTCCCTTCCTCTGCTTCCTGACTCAAGACATTCTGGCTAGATTTGACACAAACGCCCACCATTGCCATCTGTCATCCCCCAGAGGGTTGTCACCAGAAAGAATGTCACCGCAGGTTACCCAGCCCTGATGGAGCTGCTTGGGAGACCATGCGTGGTTGATGCAGACACCAAGCCCCAGAACCTCCGAAACTGTGAGCTACATAAACCTTTTTCTTCATAACCATCCTGTGTCAGGTATTTCGTTATAGTGATGAGAAGCTGACTAATACAGCAGGGTGAGTGGAAATCAGCATTTTCATCCAGTGATAGTGAGAGTGGAACATGTTATGATCTTTCAGGGGGTGGGAGGGTGGAATCTGGTACTATGTATGAAAACCAAAAACTACATGTATTCTTTGACTTAGAAACACTTTGAAAATTTACCCCAAAAAATCAGTCCAAGGTACAAAGATTCATATTCAAAGCTACTTATGGAGGCATTCTTCATAAAAGTAAAATAATAGAAGTAGCCTAAATAACTACCACTAGAAGACTAGTGGAAGAAGCCAGTAGATAGCCAATGGAGTAATCACTGGCCATTAAAAATAATAATATAGGGTTGGGGATTTAGCTCAGTTGCAGAGCGCTTGCCTAGCATGCGCAAGGCCCTGCGTTCAGTCCTCAGCCCTGGAAAAAAAATAATAATATAGTTTTCTAAATATTGATACGGAATTTTTTCATAAGAGAATTTTTTTAAAGAGAGAGGGACAATGAGAGAGAAAGAGAGAGACAGAATCAACTTTATTTAGTTTTTCATGTGGTTTTCGTTGTTCAGACACTTCACTGTGTACATGGTGCTGGGGTTTGATCCCACTGAGCCACTGCTCCAGCCCCCGTAAGCAAGTTTTAACAGAAAGAAAAAGCAAGTGACTAAATAACTCTTACAAAATAATCACATTTGTGTATAAAGAAAAGAGAAAATTGTTCATCAAAAAAGTTGTGGCTGTGTTCCACTGCTGGGATTGCAAGTGACATTTATCTTTAAACTACTTTGTTGTTTGAATGTTTTGTACTGAGTATTGTTTTCATATTTAGATGTTTTTCCCAATTTTTAAAGAGACATAAAGTAAAACCTGGCCCAACAAGACTGATGAAATAGTGTTTTCATTTTAAATTTTTTTTGTTTTCCAATTTTGTTTTGGTTCATTAATTTTAGAACACACAGAGGTTTTTATTCAGTTTCTACTTAGGTTTTGTTTTGTTTAAAAACAAAAAAAATACTGATCCCATTTTAATTGAATTTATAGCAAATTTATGTTGGGGTTTGGTTCCAGATTCAACCAGTTAAGCAGTTCCTTCCTATTCTCGGTTTGATGCAATTCAAGTCACTCTTCAGAATTCCCACACTAACCTTGACTACTTGGAATGAAGGCAGAGAAGAGCTGGAGCCTGAATTATCCAGAAAATTACTGTGTCTCTCAGTCTGCAAGAGCATATGAGAGGCCATTTCCCCCAGAGTGCAAAAGGAAGCCATACTTGGGATATTTCCAGAAAGCCCATTGGCCCTGACCACGATGCGGCCAGAGCCACACTGCCCTGGGACCTCAGCTCCTCTGAGTGCTTAACCTCTGCTTGCTGCCAAAGACAGGAGCTGGCTCCACTTCCTGTCATTGCCCAGCAGGCCCTGGGTGCTTCCCTCTTCTGTGCCAGACCCACGCATGGTCTCCCAAGCAGCTCCATCAGGGCTGGGTAACCTGCGGTGACATTCTTTCAGTGTGGAGTAATCCTTTGGGCCAAGCTTCCCACGCCAGGAAATGGCTTGCTTGAGGACCACGTAAGTGGTGACCAGAGCCCCTCAGCAAAACACACATCTTGCTCCTTTTAGAGGTTTCTAAGCTGTGCCCATGCTGGGCAGAGGAGTTGGCACCTTCCTCTTGGAAGGAGAGAGAAGGATGAGGAGAGGGAGGTCAATGTGAGGGAGATCAGAGGAGCCCCTGCCTCCAACAAAGTGCTTCTTTCCCCAGTCCACCAGATGAGGTCCCCAGAGGGCCCCAAGAGACCATCCTAGCCTCTCAGGGAAGGACGGTGCAGAACTTCATCTTTCCTGGGCAATGCCTTCAAGCGCATCTCGGTTCCTTATTTGCTAACTAACGCACAGGGGAGAAGTTGATGCATCTACTTCATGGATTGGCACAGGCACCAAATCAAATCACTTTCTATAATTGCCTACTACCGTGCCCCATGCCTGTCACCAGATCAGAGAGAACGGGCAGCCTGGGGAGCAGGCAAGAAGGGGATTTTTCTGTAGATCATTTAAAAACCATATGGAGCTGACTAAACTCGGGGCTGCTTTTTACCGTCCCCACACACCAACATTTCCAACAATGTCAGTGATAAATGCTCTGTCATCTGCATCAACCACTCCGACCATCCCCTCCAGGGCTGCTGCGGATTACACGCTTCATAAATGATAGCTAGTGCTCTTTTATTATTAGATGGTATTAACAATTACAGAATGGCTCTCATTTATATACAGTAAGAATCCAGTTTTCAGATGTGAATACTAAGTTGTAATACCATAGATGGGGCAACCATGAGAAATTATCCAATAGCTCTAAACTTGAATTTCTCATCTGTGCTCAAAGCGCCAGCACGTTACAAAGTGTTTTTGCACATTCCCTCCTGATTTTCGTGTTGGGCCAACAAGGTAGGTGTAATCATGCCCATTTTATAGATGAGGAGACAGAGGCTTAGAGGTGAAATGACCAGCCCGGGAGTATTTCAGAAGACCGCAGACCAATCCATTGGCACTTGGAGGTAATTGGGACAGAGAGGAGAAGGGGTGAAGATCACAGTTACATGCCAGGCACCCCTTCTTGTCTCACTGGGCCTCACAGAAGTCTCAAGAGGCAGGCACTGCTGTTCTCAGGTCACAAGAAAGGATACCAGATCTCAGGATGATGGAGATTACTTACCTGGAGGAACCCAGAAAAATAAGAGACAGAGCCAGAAACCAAACTCTGATGAGTTTCAAATAAACCCTCTGGACCTCTCATGCTGTCGTGTGGCCTGAGCAGCATGGTTGTCTGAACAGGACTGAAGTTTCTAAGCTTCTGAGCCAGGGATGTTTGGGAAAAGGAATGTGGAGGCCCATGTTTCTCAGAATCACTAGTGATTCCAAGTTGAGGTCTAGGGGTGAAAGATGACTAAAGTTTCCTCCATATGGGCTGGGTTTTCCCTGACTTACACTAACAGCAGTGCCTGGTCAATTGCGTGGCAAGTCCCCACCACTCCTGGAGAGACTAAAATGTCCGCATCCGTTCACAGATCCACTGAACTTGCACAATTTGAGATAGTCTGGTACTGGGAGTCATTATGCCTTTGTTCATTCATTCATTACCCATCCTGGGTTTTTATTGATATCATTATCACCATCACTGTTGTTACCGTCGTTGCCATGATGGAAGTAATTAATATATGCATATATTAAACATTTGAAAAATACTGAAAGGACAGCCTCAAAGATGAAAGTCATAGGAGGAAATCATCTTAAAGGCAAGTGAGCATCAATCATGGATAGGGTGGTACAGGAAGCAGCAGGAAAACAGTGAGGAGCAGAGGTGCAGAGCGGTGTCCAGCCCTCTAGGAAAGATGGGACCCAGGAAGAAGGTAAAGGGCCAAGAGGGTTGAGGTTGAGGTTTAGGAGCACAGAGGGAGAGAGGGAGAAGACCCACGACAAGATTCAAGACTCTCATGAAAGGAAGCAAAGGAGAACAGAGAGGAGTGGATGAGACTCACTGGCGAAGGGCTCTAAACAAACTTGATGAGCGTGGATTCTCTGCCAATTGATTCCCTCTGGGTCTCCCTTTGCAAGTCCTCCATGCACCCCTCAGCTGACTCCTCTCGCCGCTTTTCTACCTCTCCCACTGCCTGAGAAACCCCCCTCAATGTTTGTTTTAGTATAAATCTACTGCAGTGAATTATCTCTGATATTGCGGATTTGTGAAAGTCTTCATTTTCCCTTAATTTTTTAAAGATTTTTTGTTGAATACAAAATTGCTATTGGACCAATTTCTGCTTCAGTACTTTCAATACAAAGTCCCATCATCTTCTGGCTTGTGTGGTTTCTAATGAGAAGTCTGCTGTTGGTCTTATCTTTGTTCCCCTGTAATTTAGGTGACTTCCCCCACTCTTTCTCATTGTTTTTTTGGCAATTTGACTATAAGTTCCTTAGTATGGTTTTTAATTTTTTTATTTGAGTTTCATTGAACTTCTTGGGTTTAAAATTTATTTTCAAATTTGGAAAATTTCCCCATTTATTTTTTTATCAGTTTTTCTTGTACCTCCCTCTCTTCTTATGGTATTCCAGTTATACCAGTTAACTCCAGTTACAGCCTTATATATATCAGCCTGCTTAATATTGTCCCCCAACCCCCTGAGGCACTGATTTCTTTTTCTTTTCTTGTGTTTTATGTTGGATATCTTCTATAGGTACAACTTCAAGTTCTTTCAGTAACCTCCTCTTCTGCATTGTAGAATCTGTTGTGAATCTCATTTAATGCATTTTTCATTTCAAATATTGTGTTTTACTCTAGAAGTTCCATATACATCCTTTTTCATCTTTGACTTATTGCTTCCTCATACTCATGTTTTCTTTTATATCTTTGAACATAATTTAAAATACTTATAACAACTTTTTAACTAGTTTTGTCTACTAATTTGACCATCTGTCTTGTTTCTAGAAATGACTCTTGATTGATTTTTCTCCTGGCTCTTATTTTCCTGCTTTTTTGCATACCTGATCATTTTTATTGGATGCTGGGTACTGTGAATTTTATGTAATGAGTGTTGGACTTTGTTATATATATATTTCAAGAGCATTGGATTTTCCTCTGGTGAGCAGTTATATAAATTTGGATTACTTTCATCCTTCAGGAGATTTCTTTTAAGCTTTGTTTAGACATATCCAAAGCAGCCTTTATTGGGACTAATTTAGTGCAATACTAAGGTGTGACCCTTTGAAGACTCACCCAAAGCCTCTGAATTAAAAGATTTCTCCTCTCTGTGTTTTGGGACCACAAACTATTCCCATCTTTGTGTGAGCCTGGAGAGTGTTTTACCTACTGCTCTTCAAGGGCTGTTTTGCCCAGAGTCACGGGGTTTCCTCTCCTTTGTGCTCAACTCAGTGTTTGACTCAAAGGAATCTCTCTCTTCCCTCCTTTCTTCTCCCTTCTCTTCTCTCCTCTCCTCTTCCTCCTCCTTCTCCTTATTTCTCCCTGTATATCTCTCACCATTTGTAGTTTCCTGCTTTCTGTTACTCTGCCTACAGTTTCTAGCTGTCTCAGTATCCCCAAAATTCCATCTCCATCTCCGTAGCTCAGTAAGATTGCCAGCTTTTGCCTCCCTTCTCCTCTGTGCTGCAGCCTGGAAACTAGCGCCAAGCAGTGAGCCGGCTCATAGGCTCACCTTGCTTGTTTCCTTTCCCTCTGGAATCACAGTCTCGGCCTATTGTCCAATGTCTGAAATGCATTGTTTATGGGTTTCTTTCCAAGTTTTCTACTTGTTTACAGTAGAAAGGACTTTCCCATAGCAGCTAATCATTTGCGGGTGGAATCACAAATCCTCATTGAGACAGTTTAAGCAGGAATATGACTGAATCAAATGAGTTTTTTCTAAAAAAAACTAGTGTTATTACTTTGCAGAGAATGAATTAGAAGCAACAGTGAATTCTAGAACATCAATTCTGAATCAACTAAAGCCAAAAAAAAATGATGCTGGCTTGCACTCAGGAAAGCAATAGTTAAGAGAGCAAATTAGGGCATATTTTAAATACATACACAGTTTACAGGACTCCGTGACTGGTTGTGAGGTAGTTATCAAGGATGATTCCCAATTCTGGAATGAGCTCCTGAGTAAATGATGGTACCATTTACTTTTACCAGAACAATGGATGTTTGAGGTGAAAGATCACAGTGCTGCTTTGAAGATGTCATTCGCCTGAGACATACAAGCAGGTGATATTGTGTAGGTATGGGAGATAGATGAACTATTCTTTGTTTACTGCCTGGAAACCTTAGCCACATGAAGTCTCAGAGGGAAGGCTTATTCTCCTCTTTGCATCCCCCAAAGTGCCTAACACACTGTCTGCCACGTGCTAGATGCTTGGTGAATGTCTGTGAATGTGGCTGTCAGGGATTCCTTCTTTCATGTTCCTGAGCTTCCCCTTGCCCTCTGGGCATCTGAAGAGTTGCCTAAAGTTTCTTTGTTCTTGTTTGTTTTTCTGGTTCCAGGCAGACTTTTCACATTAGCATATTAGTCATCAGTGGAGGGTCACGACCCTCCCTCTTTCACAATAGGGCTGTTTCATGTCAACTCAAAAGTGCAATGCTGGAGCTGGAGTGGGGACCAACTATGCAGGAGGCCATCTCTCTTCCAGTGGGAGGCTGCTCTCCAAGGCTTGGGCTGCTTGGAGGAATCTCCAGGATTCCCAAGGGAGACATATACCTTTGGAATTTCATAGACTTTATGTGACCCTAAGGCTCTTACCGTCTCCATGGTCAACCACTGAGTCAACCTCAAAAGTTGCCTAAAGAAGGGAAGAAGAACGAAACCTGTTTTGAAAGGTGGCACATGTAAAGGCCATGGATATCAGAGACTTTGTATAGAATTACAGGCAGAAAATTTCAATTGTTGGAAATAGCTTTGTTCTGGGATCAGAGAATCTGGGTCTGAGTTTCATCCTATAATATTGAGAAATAACTTCCTTTCTTTGGTCCCTTTTCCCCATATAACACTGAGAAGACTGGACAAATGACTTCAAAGGGCCCTTTCATTTATTGCATTCAGAGGAATTCTGTGCTGGGAAGTATAAGTCATGAGCCTTGCCTGAAGGTGTTTAAAATCCTAAAATCAAATGGAGGGGTGGACTGTCCCTCTGATAACTTCCTATGACAGACATGCTATCTCCTGAAAATATGCTTGTACAAACTCTTTTCAGTGGCACTGGAACAGGTTCTATAGATTAAAACCAAAAATCCCACCTTGGACTTCACAACTATAACAATTCTTAGAATCTTAGAAATTTATCTTGATTGACTCATATGTATTATTAACCTAACCTCCTCTTCTGAAAATGAAGAAATGGGGTCCTAAGAAGGGATGTGACATGTCCAAGGTCACATAGTGGATCCACGTGGCATATAACCAGCCCCCACCCTAAATTCCATCAAAACTATTCCTCCACCGCCCTCTCCCTTTTGGCACCCCCTCCTGTCTGCAAGCTCTGCTCTTCTACAGTGGAACATTCCTGCACAGAGGGGATTAAAAGGGTGGAATGCTAAATCTCCCTGCCCGTTGGCAACATGCTTTCTCCTAAACTGAGCTCAGCAGGCCTTCGTTCAAAGGAGTCCAGCAGCCCAGGTGGAGCTCTAGGTTGTCAGAACCAACTCAAGTCCACATGCCAGGGATCACCCACACCCAGCTCTCCACCAGGTACAGCCCCCAAGACAAGCAGTCTGTGCTGGGGATGCTGCTGCATTTGGGTGTTGTCCGGGAGCCTCTCTGGGCCAATTGTCAACATGCCCTGTGCCCCGCCAAGCTCAATGGAGCCATTGGAAACCCTGGGCCAAGCTTTATGTGGAAACCAGGCCAACTTTGAGAGCATCTAGGGCCGAGGCTGAATGTCTAGCTCAGTGGAGAGTAAGAGATTGTCCCCAATCGACTTGGTCCTGGCTTTCTGACCTTGGACCTAGATAACCTGTTGATGCCTCAGGATCTTGCATAGATAAAATGCAGACAGTGTACCGCCATGCCATCCTGGAACACATTATCCATTTTCCACCATCTCATTTCACTGAGTATTTGCAGAAGTCTAGTGTCCCACATCTTCCTCAAGTGCAGAGAGATAAATATTTATTTTCTATACTTAGCTCTCAGTTACCCATCAAGAAATGATGTTAAGTGTGTGAATGCTTTAAAATTCTTCCAGTAACAAATGCATTTACTAGCTGCTGAAAATGATCTGAGAGCTTTGCTAGGTATTAAGGATAACAGAACTAATGAGACACTATCATTGCCTTTTTTAGTGATGAAGAAAAGCAAACAAGGATTATTATTATTTATAAATCACCAACTGCTAAAGAGAGTCATTTCCACAAATGAAGGACTTTGCCAAGTGCTTGGGTCTGGGATATTTGGAACGGGCTGAATTGTTCTATGGAAGAAAGGGTGGGAGATGTTAGGAGGAGGATAAACAGAGTCAGTATAATCCAGTAGAATCATGTGCTGTGCAAGGAGAAGGGAAGGAGTGAAGGAGAAGTCCCGGTTAACATCTCAGCCAAAACCAATGCAGAGCAGTCACAATAAATGGAGGCACACAAAGTTATGTGATGTCAAACCTCTTCAGACTTCCTCTTGAGATCTTCAGTAAAATCCACCATGCATATTTTTTTTCCTGAGAAATGTGAAGAGGTTCTGACTGTACTATAGAGTTTGGGGTCAACATGACATGTAGCAGTCATCTATTGCCACGATAATGGTGTATAACAACCAGCCCCAAGCCTCCACATATAGCAGTGTTTATTGTTCATGAATCAGAAGTTGGCATGGATTGACTCAGAAACTTTTCTAATCCTGATTGATCTTGCTCGCATGGCTGGGGGCAGCTCAGTGTCAGCTGATTTTGGATAGACTTGACTGGGTGACTGAAGAATGTCGGCTCTGTTCCATCTCTGTGTCTTGCTTCAAGGGCTAGCTCAGGCATGTTATCAAAATGATGGCAGAGTTATGGGAGCTCAAGAAAAAATGTGCAAATTCTTGTTCAAGCCTCTACTTGTTCCAAGTCTATTAACATCCAATTGGTCAGAGTAAGTCAGGTGACCAAGCTGTCTTTTAATGGACAGTGACTGACATCATTCCATCGGCCTGAGGACGGACTAGGTGGATTGGAGCAGAATCCTCAGCAAACAAGGAGCAAATGAAAAATAAGCCTTCTTTGTTTTAAGACATGAAATTTGTGGGTTTTGATATTGCATTAAATCGAGCAAACGTAGTCTATAATTACTGATATAACCAATTCTATATTGATTGCTTAGAATGTGCCAGGTACTGTGTTAAAAACTTTATGTACACTTGGCATTCATTCATTCAATGAATATTGAATGTCTCTTTTGTGCCAAGATGAAATTCAATTCAGCCTCCTAACAACCCATCAGGATAGATATTTTTATCTCAATATTATTATAGATGAAGAAACTGAAACTGAATTGCTTAAATAATTTGTCTGAGGTCACACAGCCCATAATTGGTAGAACATGATATAAACACATGTCTGTTGCATTCCAATGGTCCCACCCCTGCCTACTCTGTTGTACTCTTTTTCTGTGAATGCTCCTCCCTGGGGACTGTCCACTTGATAAAAGTAACTTGTCAGAGTGAGTGGATTTTAATATAGTGGTCCACTTAGGAGGGACCACTTAAAGGAGATTGCAGTCTCCTTGGCCAGGGTCCTTTGCACATGTTTGATCCACACCCTAGCCCTACTTAGCATTCGTGACTTTTAACACCAGCTGGAGTGGTACAGCCCCTGGCATCCTAACCAGTGAGTTATGTTTCCCCAGACACACGAGATTTTATTTTCCCAGTATCAAATCCTACAGCCAAGCTGCAAGGCGGCACATTGTTCAACATTGGTTTGGCAGCAGGAGTCCTGCTGAGCCACAGGCCAGGCTCTGCCAGATTTCATCCAAGAGAGGGATAAACCAGTGCAGGGAAACAGGGGATGAAAGGCCTGGGCCAAACCAGGATGGGAAGGGCAAGTGGAGAAAGAGAAGGAGACAGCCCTCGCAGCTCCTCCTCTTAGCTTGGAAGGTGAAAGAATGAGTAGATGGGGAAGAACAGTTTTCACCCTCTCAGAACAGAAATGCATTCAGTCTTCCATCCAAGAAAATTTTTTGAGCATCTATTCTGTGTCAGCCCTCATGCTGGGTGCTAGAAAACAGAACAGTGAAGCCGTGGTTCCCATTTAGAGAAAATCACAGATGCGTCAAGAGACACACTTGTAAATGCATTAAGAGTTGTTTGCTGTATTCCCTTCTCTGGAACCCACTGCAAACAACAAAAAAGAAATAAAGAGAATTCCATCTTCCTAGGAAATGACCTTGGGGAAGAGAGGAAGATATGCTCTCAAGAATTCTTGTGTTTCCATAATAGCATGATGGGTAGAACAGCTGCCCAAGCAGGGACCACACTTCCCAGTCTCCCCTTCTCATTGAGTTGAACCACACACTTGGTTCTCACAGCTGGAATATGAACAGATGTGATCTGTGTCACTTCCAGGCCAAAGCTTTTAAGAGGTGGGCAAATCTCCTCCATTCTCACTCTTCACATCATTCCCTGGTTGAATTCAGAGGACTCCAAGACCCCACAGAATAGAAGGAACACAGACCTCTGACTCACCATGTAGCAGATGCCTGATGACCAGGAACTTCTGCACTCTTACACAATTAAGAACTTGTGTCATGTTGAACCATTGAAATTAGAAAGTAGAGCTGTGTGTTACAGAACCTAATGTTACGCTAAATAAAATCGACTAAAATCCATATCAGTGAACCCTGGATTTTGTCAAAGGGACTCCTATATGTAACAGACTTCCTTCAGAGTAAAAAAAGATTCCCTAAGGCCTATAATTCATCACTTATTGGAGAAACAAGGAACTTGGAAAAGTGAGGTGCCCAGGTTTAACCCATTTCCATAAGGTAAAGGGGCAAAGGAGAAAGAGCTGAAGGAAGTACTATGTGAAAAGTTAGTATAATTATTTTCAACCCAAACCACTGTTGCTTAAGTGTCTTAAAGGTCAGGAAGAAAAGAATGGGAAGCAACAATCAGCCTTGAGGCTTCTCTTCAGAAGAGTTGCACAAATATTAAAGGACCGATCAGAAGACCTTCAATCCATAGACTGTCCTTATGACTTACACTCATTCTTGGGGAATGTTTGAAAATCCAGGGAAGTACTTGAGAAAAAATAGGGAAACACTGGACTATCCAGGGAGATGTGCCCCCCAGGGCAGAGCACATTGGTAATAAATTCTGAGACAATGAACTCAAGGGGAATCTGTTGTAAGTCCCAGCTCACTTTCCCTTCCCGTCCCATTATATCCCTGAGAAAATAACAGACAAGAGTAAAACATTTCCAAAGTTAAAACTATAAATAATCAGGCAGATTCCAACATGAGATGAAATTATTTTAACAATCATAAAAACCACTATTGAGGGAAAAATAGCACCTTCAAGTTGTGGGGTTTATTCAGTTGAGAACAGAATCAGTAACAAAAGATTTGAAATTAAAAGTAAAATAAATAGAGAAGTTATAAATACAATGAAATAAAAGAGTGGGGAATCCATAATTATGAAATCTAAAGATTTACATATGCATACTGAGCATTCCTGAAAAAAAGAACTGAAAAATGGTACAGAAACACACTCATAGATATCATAGAAGAAAACTTTTCTGAACTAAAGAAATGCTGAACCCACAGAATTTTAAATTAGCCTTAATATATCATGGGGCTTTGATGGATAACATTACAACTACAAAACTGGGAAACATTATAAAGGAAAAGTTAGGTTGGCCTCCAGCTTCTATTTACCCTACGGAGCCAAAAGACATGCTAGCAATAAAATTCAGAAGGTTATAAGTTCATCCTCAAATATGATAGACAAATGTGATGTTTTGTCTTTCAGGTGGGAGATAGCAGAAAGAATTTACCACATTAGTCAGATTCATGTTACTAGAACAAAACATCTGAAAAAATTAGATAGAGAAAAAAGTTCATTTTGGATCGCTGATCTGAATGTTCCAGTACATGATCAGGTAGAGAATCATTGCTTTGGGTCTCTAGTGGAGGGGCCAGAAGATAGAGAGCATAGCAAACTGCTTTCATCACAAGCGAGGAAGAAAAAAAAAGAAGGAGAAGGAGAAGAAGAAGAGGAGGAGAAGGAGGAGGAAATCAGTCAGGGCCCCAAAATTTTCAAGGGCACACCTCCAATGATCTAATGTCTTTCCACTAGACTGCACCTTCTAAAGATTCTGCCACCTCCCAATAACATCGCTCTGTGGGCCTTTAGCACAGGGACCTATGGGAACCAGTTATCCTAACCATAGGATTCACCAACACAAATTCAGACAAAATAACACACAGTGCTCCTGAGCTTGTCTGGGGGTGGGGGTGACTGGTTGCAGACTTGATTAGGAAGATAGTCCCCCAAAAGATGTATCAAAATTGTCAATTTAGGAAGGGAGAAGTTATGAAGCATAAGAGTCTATGGTAAACATTATGTTCATTTAAATACAAAACTCAGGCTGAACATCTGTAGGGATTGTGGTTGCAGAACAGAATGTAAGTGTCCTAAACCACAATAGTATAATAAGAAATGGCTTAAGGAGCAACAGCGACAGAGGAAGGAAGGTGGGGAGAGGCAAACACGCCCCAGTTTTTGCATCTTTCTTAGTGGAGAGTCTGCGGACATCAACTAAAATTGGAAAATCAAGAAATAGATGTACAAGTGCACTGTTTAAAGAATAAGGGTAACCAATTCAGACAGACTGTGTAAACTTTCCAAACCATTAGGAGGAGAAAGGAGGGGAAGAAAAGAACTCTCTGCAGACCGAACAAAAGAGGAAAGGAAGAAAGAGTAAAAAAATAGAAAAGAAAGTAAATATTTTGCTTTAAAATGAGAATGAGATGGCAGCTTTAGAACACACATATCCAACACAGCATTAACGTGAAGGGTGTGCTTTCTACAAAACTAAAGATCTGTAATAAACAAAAAAAAATACAAGTTGCCAAAAAATGACTTTATATGACACCATTTGGGTCCACTAAACAGCTCTCCATACAAACATTCTTATATATGCTTAGTTATGCATAGAAATTTCTAGAAGCTCTCCAAAGTACTCACAAATTATGATTAGCTTTGAGGAATGGTGCTAGAAGGATTGGAGCAGGGAGGGAGGCATTTTATTCTTCACTTAACAGAAGAACATAAAAATATGTGTTATATTTGTATTTTAAATGCAATTTAAAATATAAAAATATGTGTTATATTTGTATTTTGAATGCAATTTCCCTACCAAGGAAGTGTAGCACAGTATGAAAAATCCATGATGGCTAACACGTGAGCTGGGCCTTAAGGAGTGGCGGTCAATTTTTGAGGTACAGATCAAGCCAATAAGGCAGACGTGATAGAGGTATCTGGGGTGCTGGAGCACACGGGGTGTTGTCAGAGGCTTGGTTGGGTCTGCTTGTCACAGAGCCTAGGCACATGCTAACTAGCGAGACTCACTCAAGGGTAAAAACGGGCTCTGGGGAAAGAAAAGGACTTCTGTGCAGGGAGGACCAGAAGCTAGTCATCCCCTGGCCTCTTGCTAAGGTCTCCCAGGAGAGAAGGCTTCCTGCCTTCCCTGATACGCATTCCCAGATTCCACCTGTAAGGTGCCCACAGCTCATCGGCAGCTCAAGAGGTGACCAGCTGCCTCTCGTTCAGCCTTCCCAGGTGGCATCTGACAAGCACAGAGCTGGCCCAGCAACAGCTTGCTTCCTGATTTTAAATCAAGCCGGGTTGCTGTTCCAGGATGGAGGGTAAAGGTAACGGGCCTGGGTGTCAATCAGGACGTTGGCCTGTCTTGGTGAGACTGCAGGTAGAGGACAGGATGGCGCAGAGAGGTGTTCTGGAGGTAAAAAACCGAAAGGAGGCACCCAGGGGCTGAGAAGCAAGCTTCAACCAGGGGACTAATTCCACAGCCCCATCTCCCCAAGTTCCCTCTTCACCTGCAACCTGGGCCTCGCATTTGATGCCACCTCTCCTTTCCTGCTAGTCCAGTCTTCTGCCTCTGGAGTGCTGAAC
Organism: Aplodontia rufa; assembly: GCA_004027875.1. NCBI lineage: Eukaryota > Metazoa > Chordata > Mammalia > Rodentia > Aplodontiidae > Aplodontia > Aplodontia rufa. The sequence goes on from PVKS010000916.1 coordinate 150,589, forward strand.
CTGTGGGCACCCCCATGTCCTTTGCAGGAAGCAGAGGAAGAGCCCTCACCTTGCCACTTTGAAGAGGAAATGAAGGAAAGTGGCCCTGGTGCCCCTCCTGATAGTTGTCAGCTTCTCCCTCCCTGCCTTCCTGGGAGTAGCTGATGCGCCTCTCCTGTCTGCCAGTTCCCACCTGGTGGAAGGATCCTGCCAGAACCCCATGCCTGGCATACTGGGGACAGTACAACAGTGAGCCTGGAGCCCTGGGAGCTAGAAGAAACTCAAAGTGCAGGGATAAGCCGGTGCTCCCTGTGTGAGTGATCGAATCCTAATGAGGTCATAACAGCGTGGGTCCATGTGAGCCACATGAGTTGGCAGAGCTGGGATCAAACCAGGACCACCGGGCTGTAATGTCCAAAGGCCACTCACCACGCACTCCAAGCTGGAACTCACGCTGATACCCAACAGGGGCTCACATGGCTCTGTCCACTGCCCTAAACTGGACTTCTGACTGCGCAGTCTTAGTAGACACCCTCATTCCCCAACTCATCTGTGGATCTTTAACCCACGCACCACCCCCTCTACCCGAATCCTACTAAAATTTAAAGGAGGAAAGAAAATGATTTTTAATTGGGTGTTTTCACCACAAATCCCCAAATATGGATATTTTTAGTCCTATTTACAGTTAAGGAAGTGGAGGCTTGGGTTCTTGGGTTAGTTGCAGAAGGTCTAACCAGTGGTAACCCAGGAGGAGCAGGCAAACTGGGTTTCACTCACTCCCAGGCCCTGTTCAGGGCTGCCTGTCCCCGGACACCAGTCCAGGTGTTCTATAGCCCAGCACAGGCAGTGAGAGGAGGCCTCATCCAGAAAGGAAGTCAGCAAACGTCTGGCTAGACAGCCCCCAGGTGGGGAGCCGGGGAGGCATGGGAGTGAGGCAGGAAGGGGCTCGGCCTGGGGGCCTCATGAGAAAAGCCTTTCGGCACTACTAGGTAGAGAGACCTGGAAATGAAACACGGGCTACCATCCAAGCCACGGGATTTAGGAGTTGATTTCCAAATTCCTTTCAGAAATCCCATAATTGAAAAGGATTGAAAGCAGGTCATTCTGTCCCAAACAGCAGACAGCAAGGATCAAGAGTTTTCAGGCTGCCCAGAGCCAGCTAACAAAGAGGAAAGCAGCTCTCTTTCCCCAGATCAAAACCAAGTCACTTTCCTCCAAGGCAAGATTGAAAAAATATAGATGCTTACCAATCCTGAGGCAGGAGAATACAGAAATAAACACCCACCCCGGCCACTGGGGCCAGAGGCACAGGACAGGGCACCGTGCTCTGGACTCAGGGTTGGGATATATATTCTGATGTGCCAGAGCTACAGGATCACCTATTGACCCTCCCAGCCTCAGTTTCCGCATCTGTAACTCTGCCAACATAGCAGCGGGGCTGAGGGGCTGCTGGATTTTAGGCTTGATATGGGTTTACGAAGATAAGCACTTACTCAACTTTATTCAATGAGTATTTATTGAGTACTGCCATATGCATCCCGACATCTACAGGGGCAATCAAGTGTTGAGCAAGATTGACACAGACGGTCACGGAATCAAATACAAACAGTTCATTATGAAGTTTGCCCGCTGCTATGAAGGGTATCACAGAATGACCTGACCCAAGGAGTTCCTCAGGAAGGTGGCATCTAGGCTGAGATGACAATATTGAAATTCACAATAGCTGACACAGAGTGGATGGGCCAGCACTGTTTGGGAGGCCTTGAGCATTTGCTGGAATTAACAACAGGAAGCGAAGGCTAGAGAGAATTCCAGGAGGTAGGATGACATGGACAAAGTCCTTCAGAGGAGAGGAAACAGCAGATTCCCGTAGCTGACATTCCTGAGTAAGGGGAAGAGACGTGACATCCACTGGGGAGATAGAGGAGGCTGTCCAGGATCTGATCTTAAGTTTTGGAAACCAGGGAAGCATTTGAACAAGAGAGAAATGATCAGAGAGTAGTTAAGAAGCTAAAGCAAGGGACCAGTTGAGCGACAATGGGGCTTGGATTTTAGGTGGAAGCCACACAAGGAGAGAGAAACAGGTTGGAGCCAGTCGTACTGAGGACGGAGACTTGGTGAATCTTTGCGCTTGATTGGTGCCAAGGATAACACCCAGCCTTTTGGCCTGGGCACCTGGAGGGATGTTGGTGCCAATTCCCTGACAGAGGAAATTGGAAGAGGGCAAGGGTGGTGACGTATATCACCAGTTGAGTGAGGGCCCAGAGAAAAATAGTGCTGGTCTGAGAACTGGAACCCTTGGGCTCCCGTTCCAGCTCTATTGATACTTAGTTGTGTGACCTTGGTTAAGTCATTTCACTGAAACAAAATAAAGTGGTGGGGCTGGACTGGTGGCTCAGCAGTAGAGCACTTGCCTGGCATGTGTGAGGACCTAGTTTCAAACCCCAGCACCACGTACACAATTAAGTGTCAGAAAAACAAAAACCAGAGAAAAAAATAAATACAATCGATTCTCTCTTTTTCTCTCTTCTTCTCTCTCTTAAAAAAAAAAAGAAAATCAAGTGGAGTTGTTAGACTAGGCCATCTGCAACTGTCCCTGGGCTCCTAAAGTCTCTTGGTTCTAGAGAAGGCATTATAAATGGGTGACTGGGGTCTGGATTCAGGTCCCAGGAGTGTTTTATTGAGCTACATGATTTAATCATTGGCAAATTCCCAACACACTTCAAATTTCTAGCTTGTCTTGAGAAAAAAGAAGCTCTATAAGATGCGCACTGGGTCTGCTGAGAGTCGGCTGAGTGGAGTGGCAGCTGCCGATTCTTGGGACACAGAAGATCCCCCTCTGCCCAGGGCCCAATCATCCCCTTCCATTCACGCACATGCCCTGCCTGGCCCCTGTTCAGGGGAACCCCTTTCTCTAGGTAATGATAAGAGTAAGTTCAAATCATCAGTTCTCTCTCAAACCAGTCATTATGTGCTAAATTACCCCTTTTCTGATTAAAAAAGAAATTTTAGAAGAAAAGTGAAATTAACATTCCAAAAATCTCTTATAATTTTACTACCTGGGGAAAATTACCATTAAAATATGTGCATACTTCCTGCCAAACTTGCTTGATAAAATCAGGGTCCAATGAAACATAACGTCTTTTTACGATGCTTTTTTTTTTCACTAATATTATCACAGGGCACTTTCCCGTACCAGTAAAGGTTCTTTGAAAACTAGATTTGGAATGACTCTATCATTTGCTGAATAATTTATGTAATTATTCCACTGTCATTTCTTAAATTTGTAGACGCATCTCAACTCTGATTATTTCTTAAGACAGCGTCTTAATAAAAGCAGGATGATAAGGTCAGGAAAAGTGTTATCAAATTGCTCTTCAAAGAGGTTGCTTTCCCTCCTCACCCGTTCATCCTCAGGATTTGCTAATATTAGATGTTATCACTCAGACAAACCACCTCAAGGAGTTTCCCAGGAGGGACACGGGAGGCATGCATGGTTCGTAAGGAAACCCTGCTTTCTACAGAAACCATGCCTTGTTTTTGTAGAACACAGGAGAGCAAGGATTGCAAAGCCCTTCAGTGAAGACCAGATAATACATGGGATAGAAAAAGCCCTTGATGTAATGTTGGTTTTTCTGCCCACAGGTCATAAGGTCTCTGCTGTTACAGTGTGGAAGCAGATAGGGACAATACATGAAAAATGGAGTGTCATTGTGTTCCTTAAAACTGTATTTATTTGCAAAAGGTCCGTAGGCCATATCTGGCTTGAGTCCGAGTTTGCTGACCTCTGTCTCATTTCCTCCTCCCAATAATCTTGATAAGCAAGCAGGAACGAGTATCCTTCTACACAGAATGAAACCGAGGCTCAGAGAATCCAAGTTACTCGTTCTTAACCACACAACTAGTTGTTGGAAGAGCTGCATCTTGAACCCGTATTTTCTGACTTCTAATTTAGAGCACTCTTTAATGCATAAGGAATCCTTTTCATGAGAGTCAAATGAATAGCAATTAAAAAAAAGTGCCCAAGGCATTTGGCCAAATGCATAGTCTGCTTGGGGGCTTAGAGTCAGCAAGCGAGATCGTGATCAAGTGCCTTCAATAGAAGGACAGGCTTTGGAAAGTCAGTCAATACTGATGTTTGAAGAGTTTGCGTATGGGGAAAGGCAGCTGATTTGATAAACTCTTTCATCTGAAAGTAACAAAAAACCCAACTTAGTAGTTAAGAGAAAAAAGAAAATCATTGGTTTCTTTATCTCAGATATCCAGGGGTAATAATTTGAGGCACAGCTGGATCCAGGACCTGAAATGATATTCTCAGGGCTCTTTCCATCTCTCCTCTATAGATGAGCCTACTTTATGTGGGAGGTCCAACTGTGTTCGAAAGAAAGGGGAGACTCACCCTTCCTGATGCCGTGTCTCAATATTTCACAGAAGAAATATTGTTCTTCTTGGGCCATGTGCCCAACACTGGATCTGTCATTGTGCACAGGGTCACACCACATGCTGGTCCATTGTTGTTGCCAAAGAATGTACACATCATATTTGATGCTCCATTAGAATCACGTGGGTGAGGCTGGGTGTGGGGAAGCACATCTATAATCCCAGTGGCTCGGGAGGCTGAAGCAGGAGGCTCTTGAGTTCAAAGCCAGCCTCCACAACTGAGCGAGGCCCCACACAACTCAGTGAGACCCTGTCTCAAAATAAAGTCTAAAAGGGGCTGGGGATGTGACTCAGTGGTTAAGAGCCCTTGGGTTCAATTCCCAGTAAATAATAATAATAATAATAATAATAATAATAATAATAATAATTGAAGTGCCCTGCATCCACCCTTGAGCTGAGAGTCTAGGAATTCTCCCAGGTGGGGCCGTGCTACCTTGCCTTGCTCATGTCAGTGCAGAAGGGCATTGCTATGGGCTGAATTGTGTCCCCCTGCCTGATGCTCAGTGCTTCAGAATGTGACTTTGTTTGGAAATAGGGTCACTGTGGATGCACTTAGCTAAACTGAGGTCATACCGCAGCAGGGTGGGCTCCAATCCAATATTGGCATCCTGGAAAGAGTCGTGTGAAAACAGAGACCCGGGCCAGCACCGTGATGACAGGAGCAAGTTTGGGATGAAGCAAACCAAGTGGCACCGGGGACTGCCAGCAAGCCCCCAGGAACCACAGAGTGGACCACTTCAGGTTGCAGAAGGACAACCCCAAAGGTGGGGCTTGGTCAACCCGATCACGGACCCAGGAGCATGGAAGGCCGTTAGGACAGAGAAAAAGTGCTGCAACTTCTCCCTGGCCAGTCCTCGCCCCAGCAGATGTAGAGCAAGCTGTGAATTACTCCGTCCCCACTGGCAGAGTCGCCATCCTGCCGTCAGCTCATGGGCTGATCCCTCTGCTCCCTGCAACACCCTCGCATCTGCTTGTCTGCTCTTTCTGGTCTGGAGGAAAGACCCTAACACTGATGTTAGGGTCTGTCCTTATCCGAGGGTGTCACAGCAGCCCTGCCCAGGCACCACCCCAGGGTGGATTTGCTGGATGGTAGCTCACGGGAACCAAGGCCCAACTCTGCCTGGGCGTCTCTGAGAGCTTTGCTTCTTCCTCAGCCTCTGCACGGGCCCTGCCTACCTGCAGACCAGGCAGCCACCCAGCTGGTGGCGAAGCAGTGTCATCCAGAAGAAGCACAGAGTGAGTAGCAGGTGTGAAATGAAGGCCCTCTCCTCCTCCTGCTCCAAGCCTGCTTGTATGCGGGGTGTCCAGCTACTGCGTCTAAGCTCAACCTAAGTGCCGGGGCTAGTAAAGGTCAGACAGGCACTAACTAGACGAGACGCACCGAAGCCGGCCCCCTCCCAGCATTCTGCAAATGCCTTCCTCCCTGGCTTCTAGGACCTTCCACCCCGGAGGAGGATGAGGAGCTGGGTATCTCATGCCTGGGGTCCTCCAGCTTCACCTGGACTGGTCCCGCTGCTCCCTCCATCCCCCTGCCCAGTTCATTTACTCTCCACACAGCATCCCGAGGCTCCTTTCAAACTGTAAGTCACATCGAGTCACTCCTGTGCTTGAAGTCCCCGGAAGGTGCCCATCATATAGCAAGAGCCGAATCCGGCAAGGCTCTGAGAAGCCAGGGTTTCTCAGCCTTGCTGATCTTGGTATTTGAAGCTGGTAATTCCTGTAGGGTGGGGTGGCATGGCCGCTGCTTGAAGGATGTTTAGCAGTGTCCCTGGCCCTTCTCCACCAGATGCTGGTAACACCCCCCAGCCAGTATGACAACCAAAAATGGCATTGCCAAATATCCCCTGGGGTCAAAATGGCTCCTGGCGGAGAACCGCTGGTGTGCTTTATCTGCAGCCCCGACTGCCCCCATGACCTCATGTCCCAAACCCTCTCCTCGCCTCACCAAGCTGTGTTGGCCTTCTCGCCCTTCCCTAAACCCCTAAGCCAGCCCCACCCGGGGGCCTACCCACTGTCCACCTTGCGTAACTGCGATTTTATACCCATTGAAGAGCAACCCCCACGTCCCGGGCCCTCATCCCCTGGTAACCGGCATGTTTACTTTTATTCCTGTGACATTGGACTCAGCAGTGCTGTCTTGGGTATGACACCGAAAGTACAGACAACTAAACATAGATTAGCGGGATGGGTCAAGCTAACAAGATGCTGCCTCTCAGAGGAAACAGCCTGCAGGTGGAAAAGCAGCGTACAGAAGGAGAGAAAGGCCTGCAAGCTGGAAGCGCTCCCAGAGAACCCAAGAAATCCCTAAACGCAATAGCAAGACACAAATAGTGTAAACTCTTAAAAGAAGCCAAAGAATTGAGTAGACATTGTCATGTTGTAGACAAACGTGAACAGTATGCTCGGCATTATGAATTATCATGGAAATAAAAATCAAGACTGTAAGATATCACCTTATGCTTAACAGGACGACTATTACGTTAAGAAAAAGAGGAGGAGGAGGAGGAAAAGCAGGAAGAGGAAGAGGAGGAGGAGGAAGAGGAAAAGGATTGGAGAAGAAAAGGGAAAAGAAGGGGAGGAATAGAAAGAGGAAGAAGGAAAAGGAGAATGAAGAAGACAGAGGAGGAAGAAAGAGAAGGAGAAAAGGAATAATAATGAAGGAGAAGGAAAGGGAAGGCAAAGAAAAAGAAAGAGAAGGGAAAACGGGAGGAAAGAGAGAAAAAAGTATTGGTGAGCTTACGGAGAAATCAGAAGCTCATGTACCACTGACAAGAAGATAAAATGGCGCAGCCAATAAACAGCATCAAGTGTCCTCAAAATTCAAAAATAGAGCTACGATGGACCAGTGAGCCCATTTCTGGGATCCAAATGTATCCAAAAGAACTGAAGTCAGGCTCTCAAAGAGAATCTGTACTACCTTGTCCACTGTGACATCAGTCACAGCAACCAAGATATGGAGGCTGCCCAGATGCCCATGGACAAATAGACTCAAGAAGATGTGATGTATGGAATATTATTCAGCCTTTAAAAAGAAAAAACCCCTGTCATTTGTGACAACATGGATGGATCTGGAAGACACACTAACTATAATAAGTTGGTCACAGAAGGACATGAATTGCACAATCTGTCCCATGAGATATCTGAAATAGTTAAAGTGATAGAACAGCACTGAGATTTTAGATAAAGAGGAACCAGCAGAGATCAAAGCAAAGAAGAGACACCAGGAGAGTCGCTCTGCCACAGAAACCCAGAGTGGCCCTGAGTCCAGTGCTCCTGAGGGAAGAAACAAGAAGAAACATTCTTACCCGGGCACAGTGGCACAACCAGGTAATCCCAGCAGCTTGAGAGGCTGAGGCAGGAGGATGGCAAGTTCAAAGCCAGCCTCAACAACTTAGCGAGGCTCTAGGCAACTTAGCCAGACCCTGTCTCAAAATCAAATATAAAAGGCAAAAGGGCTTGGGATGTGGCTCAGTGGATGATGTCAGCAAGAACACCCTCAGCAGAGCAGTGGGGACAGGTTAGAGTTTGTTGTCTTGCCTGGGCTAACTGCTAGAGGATCCTCCCTGGGTGGGCTAAGCGGCCATGTGTGATCAGACACCCTATACTTTGCAGGGGACAGATGGGGCAATCTCTAGACAGGTGAGGGGACTTCCAAGAGCCCACTGTGAGTTTGTGCCTGGATTCTCCTGTCCAACACTTCTGTTTAACCCTGCCTGACTCCCCAGATCCGGTCCAACTCCAGCCTCCTCTCTATGAGTGTGAGTATCAGAACAACAGATCCTTACCCAAACTCAGCCCGCAGTCTCCCCAGCACTGCAAACACTTGGCGATGCCTGTCCACCGGCCAAGTCAAGCCCTCACTCTGACCACACCCACTCTTCAGCTTCCAGAACCTCCCACCTCCCTCACCTTCCCTGTGACAATCCAGCACAACGGAGCCCTGGTAGTTCCCCACATGTCATCGCTATCTTCTTGCCTTAACCGTCCCTCGCTCTGTGTTCTTATAACACAGATGGCTGCGTGTACACACACACCATTGAACACTTTCCTGAAAGTTGCTTTCTGTTCAACAAATTTTATGTCATTTTGATGTGGCCCTCATAAAACATTCCTTCCAATGCTTTCAAAATATTCCTTGGTGTGATTGGATTTATCCAGCCACTCCCTCGCCAATGAGCACACTCCCCCACAGCCTTCCGTGAACAAGAGTGTAGTAAACATCCTCCTAGGAATGTTCCGCACTCCAGCGCATCCGCGTGTCTGGAAGGTTCTTCACCTGGCGCACCCCCATTCGTTGTTTAAAACTTGGTTGAAGGATCAGTGCGTTTGAAGAAACCATCACTGGTTACTCAGGAAAGGTGAATCCTTCTGTCTTGGTCCATTTTCTGTTGCTGTAACAAAACACCTGAGGCACGGTATTTTATAAAGAAATGGTGCTTGTTTGGCTCATGATTCTGGTGCCTGGAAAGTCCAGCTGGTACCAGAATCCAGCGAGACTCCCTGACTGTGTCACAGTATGGCAGAGGAGGGGAGGGGGCACGGTTGTGAGGAAGTGAGGAAGCAAAAGACTGCAGGAGGTGGCCAAGCTGTCCCTTTCCTAAGAACCCACTCTCGTAGGAATGGAGCCCCTCCTGGGAGACCTCACCCACAGAGCAGGGCAGTCAGAGCCACTTACCTCCCCCGAGCCCCCACCTCCTGAAGGCCACTACCCCTCAGCACCTCCACACTGGAGGCTGTGAACCATTGGGGACAAACCACATCTGCACCACAGCACCCCCCTTTTCTGTGACCCTCCAGTCCCACGGGCTTGCATCTCTGCTACGACATGCTCAGGAATGTGCAGATGTTTAGCAAGCTCCCTGAAGATCCAGTCAGTGGTCCCCACTGTGCATGGCGCTTGGGAGGATAAAACGGGATCCAGCAGGGCTGGGAGCACGGGGCCTGGCCCACAGCAGCGTTGACAGCGGGAGCTGTTATGGTGGGTGTGTGTCGGGATGGAGGCTGGATTGAGACTTTGGGTTGGCACCTGGCCCTCTCCGGGCCCCTCCAGGCTTCTGCACGTAGGGAAACTCCCTGGGACAAGTGGGTGTTTCCCTGACAAACGTCCAGATGAATCTTGCTGGTGCCAAGCTGTCTGGGACCTGTTGTCTCTTCCACATACCCAAACCCTGCATGGATGGAAAACTCTGGCTTCCGTTCCCCGTGACACGCCCCGATGGGCAAGCTGTGGGCATCTCCTGGAGCTGCTCTCCAAGCCCACTCGTGGTGCCCTGCAGGCGAGAGCTGCGTGCAGGGCAGGGGCCATTTCTGCCTTCAGTGCTGAGCGACAGGGCAGGGCTGGGGGCTCCCCCCCCGAGAGTTCCGGCCCTTTTCCACCTCCACTCCCTCCTCCCAGCACATTCAGGGGACTCAGGAGTGCTGAGGACCGCTGGACAGGAAATTGATCGCCCGGTAAGTTTGGATGAACCCTGAACAAGGTCTTCCTCCTCATGGGCCATCCACCTGCCGTCCTCATGAGACAGGAGTGAGCAGGACACCTGGGCGCTGGTTTGCCCTCTGACCTCTCCTGGGCTCCTGTGGTCTCACTCCCACCTCTCCGCTAGCTCAGGGAGGCCTTTAATCAAGGTTTTAGTGACAAGAAAAAGAATCTAAGCAGACAAGTGTCGTACTTCCAGTTAGATGCTCAGAAATGTGGCACCTTAGATTTCGGATTCCACAGTAACCTTCTGCCCCTAGAGGAGTGATTCATCTCTGTAGTTGGTGCATTTAGGTGCAAGAGGGGACACCCAGTGCTCTGAGACCCAGGCAGCGGTGCGGAGCTGCGTGAAACCATTGTTAATGACATCTACAGCATCAGCCCTGCCCTACGCAGCTGACACCAGCCACCTCCAAGTGGCCCCAGAAGCACCCCAGGATGACAAATTAACAAAGCATTGAGTGGACACTGCCCGCTGGCCGTCCCCAACTCAGGCCCAGGGCAGAGTGCTCCCGCCCACTCTGACTCCGCCAAGCCCAGGCCTCCTGGGACAGCGCAGGGTTTTCACTCTGTCCCTGACCTCTGTTTCAGAATAGGGGGTGAGGAAGGTGGCTTAAAGTCAGAGAGACCAGTTCCTGGTTTAGCACGTCCACGCTGTGTGACTTGGGGCCCCTCCGTTACCTCTCTGGTGTCAGTTTCTGTGTGAGTCAAAACATCATGATAACAGGATCTACTCCAAGCTGCAGTGGCAGTAAGAGGAGACAATGCACGCTAATGTCCCCGTCAACGTTAGATGATAACCACGCTGATGTGACAACGCATCCACAGCTACTCCCTGGGGTGGGGGACTTCTGATCCTCTAGTGTGCGTCCTCCATTCCTTTATACATGTGTGCATGTGCGTGTGTGTGTGCACGTCATGCCTGCATGTGTGCACATGTGTGCATGTGTGTGTGTGTGAGTGTGTGTGTGCATTTGTGTGTGTGTGCGCGTTCATGACACTTCTGTGACATACCAAAGGGGCCCAGCGCTGTCTGCAGCTGTGGGCTCCGTCATCTTTCCACTTGACAAATATTTACTGTGAGTCCGCTGCACATCAGCTATTGTTCTAGCCACTGGGACACAGTGGAGAACGGCACCATGATGTCCCCACCCTCGTGACGTGAGTGCTCTGGTGGGGCAGACGGAGGGCAAATATGCCAGCCATTGCCTGGGCCTCCATGAGGAGGACCATGCCTTCCCACTGGGCCAGCCCTGGCCCCGTCCTCTCCCCACCAGACCCTGAGTCACCACCTGGGGTCAGTGGGCAGCACGTTGGCACCATCAGAGCTGTAAGGGCACAAGGCACAGCCTGGAAAATCTCAGTCCCTACTAAGCCCCAAACCCAGAAGGACTTGCTGTCTCCTCCTCGCTTGCTGCCCGCAGCCGCCTATCCTCATCCCCCTCCTGCACCGCACCCATCCTACTCCCAGGGCTCCTCCTCACCATCCCCCCCCCAGCCTAAGCAGTGGCCTCCCTGCCTTTGGTCTGATCCCCTAATCCAGCTCCAAAGAGAAGTCACAGCACGCACCCC